>JAJGST010000121.1:0-32083 GCA_020746105.1 Trogon surrucura
TTCCCATAATAGACGCAGACAGGAAAAGTTTATCTTAGGGACTTACATAGGTCAGTACTTCATCAAAATCAGTATCGATGACATTGCTACCGAGGACTACAGACTTCAGTTTGCCACGTGTAAACTCCGTAATAGGAGTAAATGCAAAAAAAGGTAATAGCGAAGAGCCGTTACCTCTCCGGAAGAAATGGACTCGTAAAAAGATAGCGTCGGAGACCCTTAATCCCCTCAGAAGGGCTAGACTAATAAAAAGGCGACGTCGGGCGGTCGTATTCTGTTTAGAGACGATTCACCCGGGAGGAGACCGTATCGGAGACCGGTAAACTCTTTGCGAGGGACGGACCCGAGAGAAGATTATGGACGTGCCCGGGAGCGGGGTGAATTACGGGGGGGGGGGCGTGAGGGAGTTGCAGAGGCGTGAGATGTGGCGGCGAGAAGGAGAAAGTAACCAAAATAGTGATGAAGAATGAGGGTTTAGAACCTGGAGAGGAATAAATTTGGTCCCGTGGAGAGGGGGAGGTGCTGCATTCCCCTCAAGGGGTAGGGGAAAGAATGATGAATTGGTAAAAGTTGACCTTGTTGTTGGTAACCGATCGGAAGTTGGAGAGAGGACAGATGGGATCTACGGGTGGGGTTCTCTGGGTGGCTAACTCTGGGCAGAAAACCTATGGTAAGAGTAGAGGCTACGGATGAGGCTGAGATGGGATGTGCTCAGAAAACTCAGCTGGAGACAGTAAACGATCGTTTGCCACAAGTGATTAAAGTCAGCTGCCCGACATGCAAACTGATCCTGATAAGGACGAGGATGCCTGGCAGCTAATACCTCTGTTGATAGGACTTTTGGCCCCAGATGTTGGAAAAACTTCAAAGATGAGAGAGGTAGAACTTTATTAGCGACTCGCACGGACTGCTGGATTGCTTACCCATATTAAGAACATCTGTGATGAGGATCCACGCTAGTTTACTTGATGGTAAGACTACCAAAATGTATAACCAGTAAGAATTATTGTAAGTCAGTGATTAGATGATCTAATGCAGATGCACGCAGCACAGGAAGACAAGCTTTAGCTGATAAAACACCTAAGGGACATGTTAGGTGGAAAGATTAGCCGGTGTCTCTGGAGCTGATTGAGGTAATGGCCGCTGGTCAAACCTCACCCTGGCTCTAACGAGTTTCAGCCCGGATTTTGGTAACGCGTGGAACCGCCTCGGAGGACAGGGCTCCTGCTGTTTGCGGGCCGAATCCCATGGAAAAAGGCGCCGAGGGACGAAGGAGTTTGCGAAGCCCGAGCGACGGTCCGGGGCTAAGGTTTCTGTCCGGCTCGCAATGCCATCGAAGCGGTATTGTGCCAAAACCAAAAAAAGTTTCTGCTCGTCCCGAAATGAGGCGACGCCACAGTTAAGTGTAATATGATGCAAATAAAGCGGTTTTAGCCGCAACGCAACACGGGGCGGTACATTACCTTATGTACGAGCCACAGTACGTGCCTGTACGAGACCCCGCAACGCCTTAAAGTGCCTGACTCCGTCTCGTGATCTGGTACGCAACCGTACCTTAAGACGGTTTCGAGGCGGCGGCACAAGGTTACGAGAGCCGCGTAGCAGCGGCAAACAGGCACGTGGCGGCACGGCTACCTTACGGAACACGGTGGGCCGTTAGACGAGATGCCGGGTTATGACCGACAGGCCGACAAAAAGCTCTTTTGGGGGCTTTTTTTAAGCAGGGAAAAGCGGCTTGCCTGAGCCTGGGGCCGGCAGCTCGAGGGCGGGGAGCTGAACTAGCGTGGGCGGAGCCACTGTCGGCAGAGGGTATTAGCGGGAGGCATTAGCACTGTTAACTAGCTGCCATTTGTGTATGTTACCGACGTTAACCGGCCGTTAACTGTGCCCTCGGGTTATAAGAAGCCTCGGGGAGGGCGGCGGCTAGTCGTTGTGCGCTGAACGCGAGGCAATAAACGGTAAGTCGGTGTTAACAGCGGAATACTTAAACGTGCTGTAAATAAACCCGTGCCTAGTTTTGAAAGGTCTTTTGATTGCAGAACCGATTACGGTTGCGACTCGATCAAAGGCCGTTAGAAAAATTGCAGTTGCTCGGAGAGAGACCCCACGCGAGCATGCGGGTATTCGGGCCTCGGGCTGCGGAGAGTGCCAGAGCCTGGCGCTTGCAGTGGAGGGTAGCGGAGATGACACCCGTGTCAGATGTGACCAGGTGAATGATCTGCTCAGCCACCAGGCTGAGCAGAAGGGTGAAGTAGAAAGGCTGAGGAGTATCACGGAATCTAAGAGAGAGAGGGACTGGTGGAGCCGCTTCCCGAATCGTAATTGGCAAGCTCCACGAGAAGCAGAAAATCCCCTCCCCTCTGGCCCCCGGGCAAAAGGAGGGGACCTAAAGGATGTGGAGGAGTGGAAGAAGGTGCCTTCCATGAGAGGAAGGAAAATCCCTGCCTGGCCTCCCTCACCTGCCTGGTTGCCCTTGCAAAACAGGTATGGGCCTCTAGACAATGAGAGCCAGGTAACGGAAGAGACAGGTGGAGGTTCATCCATAGGGCTGTCCAGGGTGAATCGGTCAGCCGCACGCTAACCCTAACCCCTAACCCTAATGACCCTAAACCTGACCCTGACCCTAACCCTAACTCTGACCCTGACCCTAACCCTAACTCTGACCCTAACTCTAACCCTAACCCCAACCCGAACCCGAACCCTAACCCGAACCCTAACCCCTAACCACTAACCCTAATAACCCTAACCCTAAACCCTAACCCCCTGACCCTGACCCTAAACCCTAACCCTAAACCCTAACCCTATCCCTGACCCTGACCCTAACCCTAACCCTAACCCTGACCCTGACCCTAACCCTAACCCACTTGGAGCAAAGCTCAATCGTTCGCTCTTCCGGGGACTCGGCTCCAAAATCAGGCAGCTCCCGTTGAGTCCGTTCTGTCGAGGATATCTCGGGCGCCTGAGCCCCGAACCCTGCGGTTCAAGGTTCTGTGGCGAGGGCGTCACGGGTGGATCCAGAGCAGCACCAGTTTGTCTTGCTGCCACCTTCTCTCTTGGAGCAAAACTCAGACGTTCGCTCTTCCGGGGTCTCGGCTCCAAAATCAGGCAGCTCGCGTTGCATCCGTTCCGTCGAGGATATCTCGGGCACCTTAGCCCTGAACCCTGTGGTTCAATGTTCTGTGGCGAGGGCGTCATGGGTGGATCCAGAGCAGCACCAGTTTGTCTTGCTGCCACCTTCCCTCTTGGAGCAAAACTCAATCGTTCGCTCTTCCGGGGGCTCGGCTCCAAAATCAGGCAGCTCGCACTGCGTCCGTTCCGTCGAGGATATCTCGGGCGTGTGAGCCTCGAGCCCTGCGTTTCAAAGTTCTGTGGCGAGGACGTCATGAGTGGATCCGGATCACCACCAGTTTGTCTTGCTGCCACATTCCCTCTTGCAGCAAAACTCAATCGTTTGCTCTTCCGGGGGCTCGGCTCCAAAATCAGGCAGCTCGCGTTGCGTCCGTTCCGTCGAGGATATCTCGGGCGTGTGAGCCCCGAGCCCTGCGGTTCAAGGTTCTGTGGCGAGGGCGTCACGGGTGGATGCAGAGCAGCACCAGTTTTTTAGCTACTAAGCTTCCATCAGGCCCTCCCTTTGGGAGGAATGCGAAGGAGTCCCTCTACCTACGCTGGTCCAAGGGATTCCAGCTATTTAAGCTTTACCCACATATCGCTCCGCAAGGCCAGACATGCCAGCCCGTGTCCTGTACCATTTATGTCACATTCATCACGAGCGCATTCCAAGCAGTATTAGTAGCAGTATGAGATGCAGAAAAGCGTACCTTCCCGAGGTCGTCACTTTGAGATGGATCTATCGCAGCAGTCTCACAGGGCAGGAAAGTTGATACGAGAAACGTCGCAGCCTCACGGGGACAAAGTCACTGGGTGTCACTCCGCGAGGCTCACTCTGTCATCACCAGTCCCTTCCCCCGAAAGATATTGACAGGAGAGGATGCTACACGACTCGAGGCATCGCTACGTTACACTACGTGACACGAGTCCACGCGACACGATGCCCCGCAACGAGAGGCGACGCTACGTGATGCTACAGGACGAGGGGCGACGCTACGATATGCTGCTCAACAAGAGGCCACGCCAGACAATGTCACTCCCCACAGGCACAGCTGCACCCGTGCACCACCTGGGTGCATCAGCTGAAGGTTCTATGGTGAGGGCATGACAGGTGGATGCAGAGCAGCACCAGTTTGTCGTGCTGTCGCCCAAAAATTAACCCTTTGATACCCTTTAGGTGTCAACTTTTCTGTGTATATTCGGGAAAACGAGGTGAAAAGTTTCACTCTGGGCACTGTGGCCTTCAGGATCCTCTTGAGAAGTGATTTATCTGCCTCCAGGATTGTGCCAGATCCCACCTGCGGGTTTGAAGGGATCTAAAAAGACGTGCTCCTGGGTTTGGATCTCAGTTTTGGTAACTTGTCGACAAAGCCGAATGCCACCAGTTCACCCGTTTGACGAAGAGGCTTTACGGGGTTGACGCGAGATCCGAGGCCAAGGGGCTAAAGGCTGTGGGTGTCCACTGACCTGTCGGGCAGACCTTGGCGACGGAGATCGATGATGTTGACCCGAGGAGGGAGCCCAGTGGTGCCGGGACAGCTCTGGTTTGGCTAAAAAGTGTGGAGGGACAGAGATTCACGACTTCAGCCCAATCCTGGAGGCAGATAAATGACTTCTCAAGAGAATCCTGAAAGCCACTTTTCACCTCGTTTTCCCCAATAGACACACAAAAGTTGACACCCCTGCCTGCGGGAATGACCTCAGCCAAGTACACGCCGAACATCTGCGACTCTGTTGCTGTGTCTGAGCACAGAAGCTGCCGAAATCGGTGCTTCTGAGCCCAAAATATCCCTCATTCAGGCTTCAGGAGGCCCAAAACCTCCCTGGAGAGATGTTGCAGAGCCCCACAGCTCCCACCGTCGGTGTCTGGAAGGGCCAGGCCCTCCCTCGGCGGATGTGCCAGGTCCCTGCCCTTGGCTCAGGGCTGGGTTAGGGAGCGTTTGAGGTTCCAAAATACCAGGACAAGCACCTCTGGATCTCAGGGAGAGCCCCTTGCGGAGGTTCTGCACCTCCAGAAAGACCCTGTAGGGAGCTCTTGGGCTGAGAAACATCTTCTCAGCGACGCTTTGGCCCAGGAAAACTCCAAATGAGGGAGGTGTGGGGCTGAGAAACACAACGGGGGGAGATTTCAGAACCAGAAACGCGGCTCTAGGGGACTCTGCGTGGAGGCTCCCTCCTCACCAACGGCACCTCCTGCAGCCGGTGGTGCCCCGGGTGACACTTCTGGGCTCGGGAATTCCGGTGCAACCTTGGCACAACCCCTCTCATGAGAGAGCTGGGCCGATCGTGCGGCCTCTCCCAAGGGATTTTCCCAAGAAACATCGATTTTGCTCCGGAACTTCACTCCCACAGCCCCGCCTGTTGAACCCTGGGATTGGTTTCTCAAATATTTTGCGGGATTCCACCCACCCAGGACACAAGGACCATCCCTAAGGGGGTCTTTTCAACAGACCGCCTGGGCAAAGAGCCTCTCCATCGCTCTCCAGTGTTCTCCTCTCTTTTTCTCTTTGTCCATTCAGACGCTTGAGCAGGAGCAGCCAAAAGGAAGAGCTTCTGGGTGACTGCCTGCTCTTTTCTGGGCAGTTCCCAAGGCAAATATCGAAACCGGTTGCCTCGAATCTTTCCGCAGCTGCTCCGCAACGGATCTCTTGTCTGTAGTCGGTGACCCGTGAAGATTTGACTGTCTCCAGAGCCCTGGAAAAAATGACAGATAACGACCGCGAAGCAGCCGAGTTCTGGCGAACCGTGTATCGGTGACATTTTACTTCTCTCTTTTCGCGCGGATGGAACCAGACGGGCTCTCCCTGATGCTGGCGACAGGAGCCTGCGTCGCTGTGGGACCGAAGCCAGCGATACCTTGGAGACAAGGACACTGCGGGAAAACAGAGTCACGGGAGGCCTTGGGCTGGAAAAGACCTTTAAAGGTCGTCTCGGGCAAGATGAGGGTGCTCAGAGCCTCACCCAGGCTGACCCCGAGCATCTCCAGGAGCAGGGCTCCAGCACCTCCCCGGGCAGGCCGTGCCAGTGGCTCCCCGCCCCCACTGCCAGAAATCTCCCCCAGCCCGAATCCCCCCTTTCAGCCCAGAACCGCTGCCCCTCGCCCCGTCACAACAGGCCTTGCTCGGCGCCGTGTTTCTGTCCCGTTTGCAGATGCCCTGAAGTGCTGGCAGGTGCCCTGAGATCTCCCTGGAGCTCCCACCTCCAGCCGGACACCCTCAGCTCTCTCAGCCCGTCTCCGTGGCAGAGCTGCTCCGGCCCGTCGAGCATCTCGGTGGCCTCCTCCGGACCCGCCCCGACAGCTCCACGTCCTTCTGGTGTGGGAGGCTCCAGAGCCGGACGCGGGACCCCAGGCGGGGTCTGGCCAGAGCCGGGCAGAGGGGCAGGATCCCCTCTCTCTGTCTGCTTTGAGCCGTCGGGGCCGCGAGCGCACGGCGGTGGCTCGTGTCCGGCTTTTGGTCTCCCCACGCACCCGAGCCCCTCTCTGCGGACCTGCTCCCCAGCACCTCATGCCCAGCCTGGAGCGGTGATGACGGCTGCCCCGACCCGGGGGCAGGACCTTGCGCTTGGCTCGGTTGAACCCCGGGAGGGCCACGGGGGCCACTTGTCCAGCTTGCCCGAGTCCCTCGGGACCATCTCCCGTCCCTCTGGAGGATCGGCCGCGCCGCTCGGCTCGGTGTCACCCGCCGACTCGCCGGGGGTGCCCTCGATGCCGCTGTCGGTGTCATCGGGGATGACGCTGAAGAGCATCGGTCCCAGGAGGGATGCCTGGGGGACACGGTTTGTCCCCCGCCTCCCTCTGACTGTTGAGCCGTTGATCCCGGCTTCAGAACCTCGGCCGGATTTTTCACCCCCGGCTCGGGGTCTCCGAACAGTGTCTCTTCCCTGAATGATCCTCACGTTCTCCCAGGCAGGGGAGGGAACTGGAGCGCAATTTTGTGGCCAGACATGTCATGGGGGGGACTTCAGAGAGGAACTAGCCGGGCTCAGAGAGTGTTCATGAGCGGACGCGCTCGTCGGAGATGCTGCGGGGCCAAACGTCCCTCCTGTCACCTCCCGTCCCCGCAATTAGCCCTGAGGGGCTGGCCGGGGACAGGCACCCGCTTCATCATGTCCCTCGGGACGGTCACATCCTGCCCGGGGGCGCACTGCCAGGAGCCAAGTACAAGGGTGCTGAAGGGACGCTTCATGGGGACAAGAGCCTCGGGGGCACCATGCCCGTGTCCCAGTCAGGGACAGGGACGGGGCCAGGGTCTTCCTGGGGACAGAATCATGGGGAGCCGGTGTGCGTTGGCAGCTCTCCAGAGTGGGACTCATGTTGTCCGGGCGAGCACGGTGACCCCAGGCAGTGACCCGGGGAGGGCCAGGGCAGGGGACATTCCCCTCTGGTCTCTGCTGCGGACTGGACCAGTCTGGGGCCGGCGGTACAAGGGAAATGGGGCGGACTGGAGCCCAGCATTGCCCCAAGCTGGACCCATGTGCCCTGGTGCCCAGTGCCCCCCAGTGTCCCCCAGTGCCTCCAGGGGCTGAAGATCCCAGTCCCCCAGCTGTCCCCACGGCCCGTGCCTCCAGGCGTCCTCCCAGCCTCCGGTGTTCCCTGACCCACAGGTCCCCAGACACCCAAGGAGAGGGCTCAGTCCTGGCCAAACATTTACCCAAGAGGACGGGGAGGGCTCCGAGACGGTTCTGCTCAGAGCCCGACCCCTGGCTCACAGCTGGCGTCACCCCTGAGGGGGTCCTGGAGGGAACCCCTGCCCTGGGAGGGGCCAGCCCTGGGCGGGCAGTGCTGGGAGGTGAGGGTCGCTGGGGGACGGGGGTGATCTGGCTCTGGGGGGGCCGTCGGGGGGCGGTTTCGCGTTGGAGCGGTGGGACAGCAGCGCGGGGCGTGCGGCTGGCAGGGACACTCGTTGTGCTGCCCCTCGCCCACCCCGGCTGCCCGGGCACATCCGGGTGCAGCTGCCCCAGGCAGGAAGCTGGACTGATGCCACTGGTTGTATCCGTGCAGGGATGGGGGTAACGCTGTGCCAGCGATGGGCTAGTGGCCAAGGCTGGTGTCCCTGCCAAGCCTGGCTTTGCCCCGAGGGGCCAAGGAGGAGCCCTGGCAGGGATAAATCTGCCCCTCACCTTCGGCAGCCTCGCTCGGGACTTGCCACAGCCCGCGGAGGAAGATGAAGGTGGCCGTGCTCAGCGTGGTCCTGCTCATGGCCATCCTGCAGTGCAGCCCAGCGGAAGGGTTCGACGTGAGTCCCCAAGGCCACGGGGAGGGGCTGGAGGCCAGGGAAGGGTCTGGGCTGTGGGACAGGGTCATGGTGGTGAGTGCAAACCCCCCTTGTGCTTCCTCCCCAGCCGTGGTTCGAGGCGAGCGGGAGCTACGAAATCCACGTGAGTAGCGGGGTGGGCTCGGAGGGCGTCCGGTGGGGGAGCTGGAGGGTGCTCGGGTCCTCGCAGCCCTTGCTGGGACTGGGGACGTCCCGGTGACCAGGGAGGTCTCTCGGTGTCTCTGCAGGGGGGGGATCGATATGGAGCGAGTGAAGAGAGCTGAGGTAGGTACCTTGCCTTCTGCTGCGCCCTGGCGCTCCTCTCTCACGGCTGTGGCAGTCCCGGGCACGCCAGGGCACCGCAGGGCATCTCAGGGCAACCCAGTGCACCCCCGGGCACCCCAGGGCATCCCAGGGCATCCCAGGGCACCCCAGTGCACCACAGAACACCCCAGGGCACCCCACTGCACGCCCACAGAGCGCCCCTGTACCAGAGTCTTCTCCCAGGGAGGTCCCTTCCCTGGGGTCCCCATGGCATCCCCATTCCTCCCATTAACCCCAGGACACCCCAGGACGCAGCCACATGCCCAAGTGGGCCACTTCCCCGGGACCCCCAGTGCCTTCCCTTGCCCTCCCAGGACACCGCAGTGCAACCCAGTGTGTCCCTGACCCTCCCTTTCTCCCCAGCCTCCTGTGGCCGACAAGCTGGTGGCACTCGCGCGCCAGAAACGCCTGGCGGCAGCTGCTGAGGTCTAGGTGAGCAGCATCGAGGTGTCTCCAGCCCCAGAGGCGACGGGGGACCCCTGAACCCTCTGGGGTGGGCAGACCTTGGGGATGGGGAGGGACTCAGAGGGGACAGTCCTTGAGCCAGGAGGGGATCTGAGGGGACAGTCCATGAGCCAGGAGGGATCTGAGGGGACAGTCCAAGAGCCAGAAGGGGTCTGAGGGGACAGTCCATGAGCCTTGAGGGGTCAGAGGGGACAGTCCATGAGCCAGGAGGGATCTGAGGGGACAGTCCAAGAGCCAGAAGGGGTCTGAGGGACAGTCCATGAGCCTTGAGGGGTCAGAGGGGACAGTCCATGAGCCAGGAGGGATCAGAGGGGACAGTCCCTGAGCCAGGAGGGATCAGAGGGACAGTCCATGAGCCAGGTGGGATCAGAGGGACAGTCCATGAGCCAGGAGGGATCAGAGGGACAGTCCATGAGCCAGGAGGGATCAGAGGGACAGTCCATGAGCCAGGAGGGATCAGAGGGACAGTCCATGAGCCAGGTAGGATCAGAGGGGACAGTCCATGAGCCAGGTGGGATCAGAGGGACAGTCCATGAGCCAGGAGGGATCAGAGGGACAGTCCATGAGCCAGGTAGGATCAGAGGGGACAGTCCCTGAGCCAGGAGGGATCAGAGGGACAGTCCATGAGCCAGGAGCTCCGTCTCCCATCCCAGAGGGTCCCGCCGGTCTCATTTTGGGCTTTGTCTTTCAGGCATGGAGCTGGCGGTGACACTTTGTCCTGTCCCCCTCCAGTGGCAGGAGGAGATGATCGTCCCTGGATGACCCCACCTGACCCCCTGGGAGCCCTGGGCCATTTCCCCGCTGTCCCCAATAAACCCCTTCAGCAAAGCTGCGCTCTGGGTCTGCGTGCATGTGCCCGTGTCCACTTCCCCTGTCCCCTGCTGGCGCCCTCTCTGCCTGCCCCACCGCCAGGAGCAGAGCGACCGCAGGAGTGTGGACACCTGGGGTGTCCCTGTGAAGGAGATCCCCCTCCCACCCAGCGTGTGCCCCCAGACAGGGCAGATTGGGGCAAACTGGGATGTCCCCGCCACAAGAGTTGAGGGGCGGACGGTGCCGGCCCTTGGAGCACCCAAGGGGTCTCACAGGGGCCCTGGTGAGCACCATCCCCCTGCAGCCCAACTGCGTGAGGGGGCAGAAGAGGATCCTGGACAGGCAGCCCAGACCCCTGGGTCTCTGGGAGGGGCGGCGGGTCCCTGTCCCACAGCCTCAGCACTCGGGGCTTCACAGGAGATGCCAGAGCCCCACGCTGGGCCCATGTGCCCTCCTGGAGCTCCTTCTCCTCCAGGCCCCGAGGTGGAGTCAACCCAACCGGGACCCAACCCCGTTGAGCCACCCCAAAACCACCCCAGAGCCACCCCAAAACCACCCCCAGCCCCCCCATTTAAAGCTCTTCCGCCAGCGATGCTTCTCCATGGTCATATTGGGGTGGTGGGGTGGGTGAGGAGACATTGTGCCCCTGCCCCATGCTCTTCCGGTCATCGTTAGTTACAATTAACTACTTTCTACATCGTTAAGGCCCCCGTCTTGGACGGGGGGAAGGGTGGCGGAGTCCCTTGTGGTCGGTGGTGGGTCGGTGGGGGTCGGTGGTGGCGTGGTCACTCCTCGTCGTGCAGCTTCTGGGGTGGGAGAGAAGATGGGTGACGGTGAGGAGGGTGGTTGTGGGGCAGCCGTGGGGCAGAGGAAAGGGGGGGGAGGTCCCACCTTGGCGCCGATGTCGCGGCTCTTGGCCCGCAGCTTGTTGACCTGAGACTCAGCGATGTCGGCGCGTTCCTCGGCCTCGTCCAGCTCATGCTGAGCCTTCCGGAACTTGGCCAGGTTGGTGTTAGCCTGTTCCTCCTGGGGGAGGAGGTGAGGCCTCAGGGGGGTTGCCCCCCGACCTCCCGCTCATGTGTCCAATCATCCACGTGTCCCACCTTCCTTCCTCGATTCATCCCTCCTTCCCTCCATCCATCCATCCATTCATCCTTCTTCTCCTTCCCCATCCATCCATCCGTCCGTCCGTCCATCCATCCGTCCATCCTTCTTCTCCTCCTTCTCCATCCATCCATTCTTCTTCTCTTCCACCCATCCATCCATCCGTCCATACACCCATGGACTTCTCCATCCATTCATCCTTCCACCCTCTTGTCTCACCCACCCATCTCTTCTTCCATCCATCCCACCACCCAGCCACCCTCCTCATCTCTCCATCCTTCTGGGCCTTCTGTACGTCTGTCTCCATCTCTCACCCATCTGGTGTCATCTGCACTTCTCAGTCTGTGATCTCACTGTCCACCCTTCCATCCATCTTTCTCATCCATCCATCCATCCATCCTTCTTCTCCTTCTCCATCCATCCATCCATTGTTCTCCTCCTTCTTCATCCATCCATCCATCCATGAGCTTCTTCATCCTTCCACCCATGGATTCCATTCATCTCATCCATCCTTCTTCTCCTTCTCCATCCATCCACCCATCCATCCATCCATCCACCCTTCTTCTCCTCCATCCACCCATCCATCCCTCCATGGGCTTCACATATCCATCCCTCCCTCCCTCCCTCCTCCTCTTTTTCCACCTTCCTCCTCTCCCCGCTGTCCCACCCCCCCTCCCTGCCCCTCCTCTTCCTCCAGCCACCCACCGCCTCCTCCGCCTGACGCTTGTAGGCCTTGACTTTCAGCTGCAGCTTGTCCACCAGGTCCTGCAGCCGCAGCAGGTTCTTCTTGTCCTCCTCAGTCTGTGGGGAGGAAAAGGGATGGGGCTGGAGACCAGCTCCCAGGCCCTTGCCGTGCCTCAGTTTCCCTGCCTGGAGACTGAGCTGTTCTCTGGCTTCTGCCTGACCCTGTGGCCACTGGGTCAGTTGGGTTCTAGGTCAATTGGTGAGGTCTAGGTCTCTCGTGTTCTACAGCCCTCGAGGGATGGAGGCAACGAGTGATGTTCTCCATCATTCATGTTCCTATGGCCCCCAGGTCAACGTTCTGGGTCAGCTACGTCACTATGACCACCAGGTCAACATCCGAGGTCATCCCTGTTCCTGTGGCCACCAGGCCAATGTTCTGGGCCGCCCTATGACCAGCGTTCCATCCACCAACTCAACCCTCCCTGGCTCCGCGGCAGGAGGGGTGAGCAGGTGACGGCTCTAGGTCCTCCCTGTCCCTCTGGCCACCAACTCTGCTGTGTTCTAGGTCCTGCCACGGGTCAGGAGGAGGAAGTGGACAGCAGGTGGTGGCCCCACCTGGTAGCTGAGCTCCTTGATGCGCCGCTCGGACTTGCGGAGGCCCTTGATGCTCTCGGCGTTGCGCTTCTGCTCGGCCTCCAGCTCGTTCTCCAGCTCCCGCACTCGGGCCTCGAGCTTCTGCAGCTGCTTCTTCCCCCCCTTGAGGGCCAACTGCTCGGCCTCGTCCAGCCGCAGCTGCAGGTCCTTGATGGTCTGCTCCATGTTCTTCTTCATCCGCTCCAGGTGGGCACTGGTGTCCTGCTCCTTCTTCAGCTCCTCGGCCATCATAGCCGCCTGCAAGAGGGAGCAAGGGGAACATGGCAAGACGGGACCAAGGAGCGTGGTCGAGGAGGTTCTCAGGTGGCTCCACAGCCCCACTCACGTCAGTGATGGCCTTCTTAGCCTTCTCCTCGGCGTTCCTGCACTCCTGGATGGCTTCTTCCACCTCGGTCTGCAGCTGCGAGATGTCCCCTTCCATCTTCTTCTTCTGGTTGATGAGGCTGGTGTTCTGGAGATGGGGAGAAGATCTCAGGAGATTTCAGGAGAATATCTCAGGAGAAGATCTCAGGAGATCTTGGGAGAAGATCTCAGGAGGAAATCTCAGGAGATCTCGGAAGATCTCAGGAGAAGATCTCAGGAGAAGATCTACCATCTCTGTGGGCTTCAAGGACCTCCCGCTGGAGGAGATCCCAGAAGGCCACGCTCATGGTTCTGTCAGGGTTTGAGTGGCCCCGGGTGGAGGTGACCTCTCTCCTCGGAGGTCTCACCTGGGAATGGAGGAGCTGGACCCTCTCGCTGGCCTCGATCAGCTCCTGCTCGGCCAGCTTGCGGGCCCTCTCCGTCTGCTCCACCACGGCCCGTAGCTCCTCCAGCTCCGCCTGCAGGAGGTTGTTCCTCCGCTCCACGATGGCGATGTTCTCCTTCAGGTCCTCGTTGGCCCTCACCACGTCGTCCAGCTGCAGTTGAGTGTCCTGGGGGGACGAGAAGGACGGGACCTCAGGGCCGGCAGCTCCATGAGGACCCCCGGAGAGTGGGAGAACCCACCTTGAGATGGGCCTGGGCGCCTTTCAGGTGGGACTGGGCTTCAGCGGCCGCGCGGTTGGCGTGACCCAGCTGGATCTCCATCTCGTTGAGGTCACCCTCCATCTTCTTCTTCAACCTCAGGGCCTCGTTGCGGCTCCGGGTCTCGGCGTCCAGCGAGGTCTGGAGGGAGTCCACCACCCGCAGGTGGTTGCGCTTGGCCTGCTCCATCTCCTCGTCCTTCTCGACCAGCTTGCGCTCGTAGTCGGCCTTGACCTGGTTGAACTCCAGCTGGGCCCTCAAGATCTTCCCCTCCTCGTGCTCCAGCGAGGCCTGGGAGGGGGGAAGAGAAGATGTTGAGGACCACCTTGAGAGGACTTTGAGGACCATGGAGAAGACCTTGAGAAGAGAGAGCCACAAAGACCTTGAGAGGACTTTGAGGACCACAAAAAAGACCTAGAGAGAACTTTGAGGACCACAGAGAAGATCTGGAGAGGACTTTGAGGACCACAGAGAAGATCTGGAGAGGACTTTGAGGATGACAAAGAAGACCTGGAGAGGACACTGAGGGCTTTGAAGACCACAGAGAAGACCTTAAGGAGACACAGAGGACCACAAAGACCTTGAGAGGACTATGAGGACCACAGAGAAGACCTGGAGAGAACTTTGAGGACCACAGAGAGGACATTGAGGACCACACATGAGACCTTGAAAGAACATTGAGGACCACAGAGAAGACCTGGAGAGGCCATTGAGGACCACTCAGAGGACATTGAGGACCACTGAGGAGACCCAGAGGTCCCCAGGAATGCATTTCAGCTCACCTCAGCCTCCTCCAGAGCGGCCTGAAGCTCCAGCTTCTCGGCGTCCAGCTGCTTCCGGACCTTCTCCAGCTCGTGGAAAGTCTTGTGGCTGGCGCCCAACTGCTCCGTGAGGTCCGAGATCTCCTCTGGGTGGGCAAGATCCCACCAGGTCAGCTGGGGGCGTGGTGGTGGAAGGACCACCAAGGAGGGGAGGAGCCTGGTCTCACCTTGGAGGTTCTTGTTCTCCCTCTTGAAGGTCTCCAGGTGCTCAAGGGCCTCCTCGTAGGCGTTCTTCAGCTTGAAGAGCTCGGTGCTGAGGGACCTGGCCTCCTTCTGCGAGGCCTCCAGCTCCGTCTGCGACTCCTCGAACTTCTGCTTCCACTCGGCCAAGACCTGTGGGGACATCCCCAGGCCCCCTGGTCACCACCTGAAGGACCTTCTCTCCATCATCCTCCTCCTCCTGAGAGAACCTCGAAGCTCTGCTGAAACGGGGCAGTTGTCCACCTTTCTTCTGGGCTTCTCCTTCCCACCCTTCTCCTCCCACCCTCCCGTGGTGGCCCCAGACCTTGTCGAAGTTCCTCTGCTTTTTGTCCAAGGCGGCGGCGGCCGCGTTCGACCGCTCCACGTCGGCCATGAGGTCCTCGATCTCGTTCTGCAGCCGATGCTTGGTCTTCTCCAGGGAGGAGCACTTGGCGTTGACGGCCTCCACCGCCTCCTCGGCCTCCTGCAGCCGCTGGGCCAACTTTTTCCTGCTCCGGAGGAGACAATCAAGACCACCCCCCTCTCTGTGGTGACCCACGGACCAAGAGGACCAACCCAAACCTTCTTCCAGCCAGAGGTGGACCAAACTCTGGAGCTCCTCAACCATCTCCAGGTCCTTCTACCTTCTCCAGAACCTTCTAAGCCAGAGGATTCTCCACTCTCCCCCACCCCACAGGACCTCCTCAGAGGTCCAAGAGGTTGTCCAACCCCAAACCCCATCTCCTGTTGCCCCTTCAGCAGGACGTGGACCTTCTGCAAGTGTCCTCAAGGGGGACCTGAAAGCTCAGAGGAGCTTCAGGTCTTCTCGCCCCAACGTCCCACCCTCCATCGCTGGGAGGGTGGAGGTGACTCACTTGGCCTCCTCCAGCTCCTCGGTGCGCTGGATGGCGTCCGTCTCGTACTTGGTCCTCCACTGGGCCACCTCGGAGTTGGCCTTGGAGAGTGTCCGCTGGAGCTCGGCCTTGGCCTCGGTCTCCTCCTCGTACTGCTCGCGCAGGAGGTCGCAGTCGTGTCGCGCCGACTGGAGGGCGTGGGCCAACGCATTCTTGGCCTAGGACGGGGGACAAAGAGAAGGTGGGACTGGTGGGTCCGTGTCACCTGGAGCTCTCTTGAGGTCCTCCAGCTGTGTAAGTGCTGGTCTTCATCACTCCAACCCAACCAGATCTTCTGGAGACTCCAATCCAACCACCTCTAGACCAACGCAACCTTCCTTGGACCTTCTGTGGATCAACGCAACCTTCCTTGGACCTTCTGTAGATCAACCCAGCCTTCCTTGGACCTTCTGTAGACCAACCCAACCTTCCTTGGACCTTCTGTAGATCAACCCAGCCTCCTCCAGACAAACCAAGCCTCCCTTGGACCTTCTGTAGACCAACCCAACCTTTCTTAGACCTCCTATAGACAAACCCAACCTTCCTTGGACCTTCTGTAGATCAACCCAACCTCCTCCAGACCAACCCTCAGACCTTCAGGAGAATGTGGGACCATTGGGTCTCCATCTGGGCCCTCCAGCTCAGCAAGTGGTGGTGTTTTTCAGCCCAACCTTCTCTAGACCATCCCAACAGAACCTCAACCCATCTAGACCGTCTAGTTTTACACCACTCAGTCTGACCTCACCTGCTCCAATCCCACCCAACCACATGGAGACCAACCCAGTCACCTCCAAGCTGACCTGCTCAGCTCCATGTTAGACCAACGCAATCCAACTCCGTTACCTTTAGATGGAACCACCCTTAGGTGGAACCACCCTTAGATGGAACCTCCTTTAGGTGGAACCACCCTCAGATGGAACCTCCTTTAGATGGAACCTCCTTTAGATGGAATCACCCTTAGATGGAACCACCCAACCCAACCAGCTTTGAGTGCTTCTCAGTTCTACCACCATGAGGGAGAAGAAGACCTCAGCTTGTGGCCCTCCTGGAGACTCCCTGGCCTTCTCAGCCACCCCCTGAACCTCACCTTCATCTCCTCCTCCAGCTGCCTCTTCAGGTCCTCCATCTGCTGGGTGTAGGACTGCTTGCCCCTGGTGAGCTGAGAGATGAGGGCCTCCTTCTCCTCCAGCTGCCGGGACAGCTCTCCTGCAGAGGGTAGGGGAGGTCTTCAGGGAGGGTGAAGATGTCGGGCGGGGATGAAGATGTGGGATGGGGATGAAGATGTGGGGCAGGGGATGAAGGTGTGGGACAAAAGGTGAAGCCATGGGGTGGAGCTCCCACCGTTCTCGGCCTGGAGCTTGGCCCGTTGGGTGCTGGTGTCGTTGAGGACGCGTTGGGTCTCCTCCAGCTTGGCCCGGTGCTCAGCCGCCTGGTCCTCCATGGTGCGGGAGACCTTTTCCATGGCCACCTTGATGGAGCGAAGGATGGAGGAAGGTGAAACGACCGAAGGCCACGGCGGCAATGAGGCGGCCACCTGGGCCTCCCACCCACCTTGGCCTTGATCAGCTGCTCCATGTTGGAGCTGAGGTCATCCAGCTCCAGCTTGAGCTCACTCTTCTCCTTCTCCAGCTTCTGCTTGACCCGCTGGAGGTTGTCCAGCTGCTCGGTCAGCTCGGCCACGCTGTCGGCCTGCTTCTTGCGCAGGGCGGCGGCCGTGGCCTCGTGCTGCAGCGTGGCCTCCTCCAGGTCGCGCCGCATCTTCTGGAACTCAGCCTCCCTCTTCTTGTTGAGCTCCACCTGCACCGAGGTGGCCCCACCGGCCTCCTCCAGCCGCTCGCTGATCTCCTCCAGCTCCCGTGACAGCTCCGAGCGCAGCTTCTCCACTTTGGCCCGGCCCGTCCGCTCGGCCTCCAGCTCCTCCTCCAGCTCCTCAATCCGTGCCTGCGCGCCGGGAACGGGGGCACCGTCAGTGGGTTGGCTCCACCCAATGCATCCACTCAGCTCAACTGGAGACTCTTCAAGCCAACCAGCTGGAGACTAACTAGACTGAAGTTGGCCCAACCAACTGGAGAGCCGTCAACTCAACAAGATGGAGAGTCTCCAGCTCGACTTCAGTCAACACAACCAGTTGGAGACCCTTCAACCCAACCAACTCGAGGGTCTTCAATCCCACCAAGTGAAGACTCTTCAACTCAACTGACTGGAGACTCTTCAACCCAACAAGCTGGAGAGTCTCCAACTCAATCGACTGGAGAGTCTCCAGCTTAAGTTAACCCAACCAGCTGGAGACTCATCAATCCAACCAGGTGGAGAATCTCCAACTCAACTTAAGTTGGCTCAACCAGCTGGAGAGTCTTCAACTCAACCAGCTGGAGACTCTTCAACCCAACTGACTGAAGAGTCTCCAACTCGACTATCTGGAGGACCTTCAACCCAACCAGCTGGAGAGTCTCCAACTCAATTTAAGTCAACCCAACCAGATGGAGACCCCTCAACCCAACCAACTGGAAGGTTTTCAACCCAACCAACCAGAGGGTCTTCAATCCAACCAGCTGGAGGGTCTTCACGTCAACAGACTGAAGGGTACTCAACCCAACTGACTAGAGACTCATCAACTCAACCAATTGGAGACTCTTTAACTCAACCAACCCAACCATTTGGAGACTCTTTAACCCAACCAGCTGGAGACCTGTCACCTCAACCAAGTGGAGACTCTTCAACCCAACCATCTGGAGACTCTTCGACTCAACCCAACCCAACCAACTGGAGACTCTTCAGCCGAACCCACAAATGTGGTGGCTTTCCAGCCTGGCCCAAGTAGGCGGAGCCTAGACCACCCCACCTGCAGCTCTTTCAGCTTCTTCTGGAGCTGCAGGCCCAGTGCCTGCTCATCCTCCATCTTGCTGTTCTGCTGGTGGATCTCAAACTCTTTCCTGCCGAGGCAAGAGGAGAACGTTGAGGTCCCCACCTGTGCCCTCCCCCAACCAGAGTGGATCAGGGTCAGGAGGTCCAGCCTCACTTCTTGAGCTTCTCCTCCAGCTGCTGCTTGTCATTCTCCAGGTCCATGATGTTCTCCTGGGTCAGCTTCAAATCGCCTTCCAGCTTCCTCTTGGCCCGTTCGAGGTCCATCCGGATCTTCTTCTCCTGCTCCAGAGAGCCTTCGAGCTGTGTGGAGACACCAAAAAGGGGAGAAACCTCAAGTTTTCATCACCTCTGCCCAAGAAGCTCCTCGGCTCCACCCATGGTGGTCCCAGCCCACACTCACGTCGTCTGCCTGCTGTTCCAGCTTGACTTTGGCCTTCGTCAACGTGTTGACTTTGTCTTCCTCAGCCTGCAGGTCATCCAGCGTCTGCTGGTGGGCTTCCTGCAGGGCCTTCTTCTCCTTCGTCAGCTTGGCAATGGTCTCGTCCAGCCCGGCCATCTCCTCCGTGAGGTTCTTGACCTGCAGAAGGAGGAATAACCTTGGGGATCCTCAATTCAACCAACCTTGGGGCTCCTCAATTAAACCAACCCTGGGGATCCTCAACCCAACCTTGAGGCTCCTCAACCCAACTTTGAGGTTCCTCAGCCCAACCAACCCCGGGGCTCCTCAACCCAACCCTGGGGCTCCTCAACCCAACCCAGCCGAGTTGACTCAAGTCTCCACAGCCTGGGGCCCAAGGCCTCTCCTCGCCCTCACCTTGTTCTCGGTGGCGTGTTTCTCCTTCTCCACCTTGGCCAGAGTCAGCTCCAGGTCATCAATGTCCTTCTTCAGCTCTGAGCACTCATCCTCCAGCTTCCTCTTCTTGGCCGTCAGCTCGGCGTTCATCTCCTCCTCGTCCTCCAGCCGCTCCGTCAGCTCCTTGACCTTGGCCTCCAGCTGGATCTTGTTCTTGATCAGCTGGTCGCAGCGCTCCTCGGCGTCGTTGAGGTTGTCCTGCTCCTGTGGGGGGGGCGGTGGGGTGAGGCAAGGTGACCCTGGTCCCCTTCGACGTGGTTGTGGGCGGCCACCTCAACTCACGGCCTGCACTTGGAGCTGGAGGTCGTTCTTCTCCTGCAGCATGGAGACCATCTTCTCCTCCAGCTCCTTCCGCCGTGCCTCCGACTTCTCCAGGGCTTCCTTCAGCCGCCCGAACTCCTCCTTCATGTTCTACCAGGAGACCAAGGGCAATGTCCAATCCCCTCAGCCCGTCGACTCCCACCCAGCCAACCCCGTGGCATCTGCTGGCCCGGCTCCACCCCCACCTGCATCTCCTTCTCGGTCTCGGCGCTCTTCAACAAGGGCTTGATCTTGAAGTAGAGCTTCATCCATGGCCAGTTCTTCACCCCCATGAAGGCCCGGACGTTCCACTGGATGACCAGTAACGCGTCCCTACAAAGAGGACAGAGGTGCCACCACCCGCCCCCCATGGGGACCTAGAGGTCCCCTGGCGAGGAGAAGGACCCATCTCCTCCCCTCACCGACGCTCCAGGATCTTCTTAAACTCGAGGCGCATGAGTTGTCCCCGGGCCTGGGCCTGGATGCGGGTGATGATCCGGGCCAGGCGCTCGTCCCGCATCTCCTCCAGCAGCCCCAGCAGCCCGGCCTTGAAGAAGACCTGGGGGAGGATGTAAGATGGGTGAGGAAGGGTTGGGGGCCCACCAGAAGGACTCGATGGGTCGGTGGGTGGACAGGGTGGTGGGCAGGTGGATAGTCGGCCCATGGGGTCAACAAGACCTCGTGGATGGTGTGAGCCTGAGGTCAACAAGACCTCATGGATGGTAGGACTGTGAGGTCCATGTGACTTCACAGATGGTGGGACCATGGGGTTCACAAGATCTCGTGGTTGGTGGGACCGTGGAGTCCATGTGACTTCACAGATGGTAGACCCATGAGGTCTGCAAAAGCTTGATAGTGGTGGGCCCATGGGGTCAACAAGGTCTCATGGATGGTGGGACCACCAGGTCAACAAGACGTCAGGGATGGTGGGACCATGAGATCCATGTGACTTCACAGATGGTGGGACATACAATCCACAAGACCTCGTGGCTGGTGGGACCATCAAGCCAATGAAACCTCGTGGTTGGTGGGACCACCACATGGATGGTAGGACCACAAGACTTCATGGATGGTGGGACCACCAGGTCAGAAGACCTGGTTGGATGGTGGGACCACAAAACCTAACGAGTGGTGGGACCAGCAGGTCAGAAGACCTCCTGGATGGCGGGCCCATGGGTTTCCGTGTGACCTCATGGACGGTGGTCCCACGGGAAGGAGACCCCACCCCGTGCCCTCACCTTGGTGTGCCCAAACTTGTACTGGTTGTGGTCGATGTCGAGGGACCCCAGGAGCTTCTCGGCGCCCTTGCGGCTGTCGATGAACTGCCCCTCGGGGATGGCCGCCGGGTTCAGGATGCGGTACCTGGTGGTCAACAAGGAGGTCGGGTACATCCCCAAGGGTGACCTCTGACGGGGCGAGGGGGTAGGTTGTCCACCCTGACCCCACCCCCACCCCATCTCCTGGTGGCCACCCACCGCTGGCGGAAGTCCCCGTAGAGGATGCGGTTGGGGAAGCCCTTGCGGCAGATGCGGATGCCCTCCAGGACCCCGTTGCAACGGAGCTGGTGCATCACCAAGGGGTTGTCCATCACGCCTGGAGGAGGGAGGGGGCGTGGTCAGACACCAGCCACGCCCACCCCACCCCCTTCACCCATCACCACGTCGTCTTCTCACCCGGCTCCTTCCGGTCGTTGGGGACGAGGCAGCGGACGAAGTGGGGGTGGGTGGTCTTGAGGTTGGCCATCAGCTTGTTGAGGTTCTCCTGAGAGGGAGGAGAGGTTGGCCAATGGGGCGGCGGGGGAGGAGCCGGGTCGTCCCTCCCCTCTGCTCCACCCTGCGAGGTCCTCACCCGGTGAACGGCCGAGACGGTCTGGAAGGAGGAACCTTTCTTCTTGGCTCCTTTCCCCTTCCCTCCATCGCCACCTGGGGAGGAGGAGAGTGGGGTGAGGTGGGTGAGGACACCCCTCGTGTGGGTCTTCTCCACCCAACCAACCCTCCCCATCTGCCCACCGGCATCGGCGCCGGCGTAGTTGGAGAAGAGGCTGGCCAAGAGCTTGAGGGCTGACTTCTGGTAGAGCCCCACCACGGTCTCGTTGAGGGGGTCCTTGTTCTTCTCCAGCCAGCCCAGGATGTTGTAGTCCACCGTGCCGGCGTAGTGGATGAGCGAGAAGTGGGCCTCAGACTTCCCCTTGACGTTGCGTGGCTTCCCGAAGTTGGCCGACTTGCCCAGGTGGTTGTCGTAGAGCTTGGCCTTGAAGGTCATGTCCGAGGCCTTGGGGAACATGCACTCCTCCTCCAGGATGGACATGATCCCCATGGGCTGGAGAGCAGAAGACCACGTTGGGCGTGGTGGACACCAAGGAGAACCCACCCGACTTCCAGCTGGAAGGTTCCTCCTTCTCCGAGCCCCCAGGAGGCCCTGGGAGGGGGCGGTACCTTCTCAATCAGGTCGATGCAGGCCTGGAGGTCCATGCCAAAGTCGATGAACTCCCACTCGATGCCCTCCTTCTTGTACTCCTCCTGCTCCAGCACGAACATGTGGTGGTTGAAGAACTGCTGCAGCTTCTCGTTGGTGAAGTTGATGCAGAGCTGCTCGAAGCTGTTGAACTGGGGAGAGAGGGGGTGGATGAGGGGGTCAGAGGGTCAACAGCACCGCCCAGACGTCTGATGGGGTCAACCCAACGCCCCAATGGCGTCAATGTGGCACCCGGTGGGGTCAGGGAGGCCAACTGAACGTCCAGGAAAGTCAACACAAGCTCCAGTGGGGTCAACTGGACATCCAATAGGGTCAACAGGATGCTCAGCAGGGTCAACGCGAGGTCCAATGGGACCAATGAGGTCAACCTGGCAGCCAACAGGGTCAATACAACATCCAGTGGGATCAACGGCGTCAACCTGAGACCCAAAGGGGTCAACACAACGTCCAGCGGGATCAACGGCGTCAACCTGAGACCCAAGGGGGTCAACACAACATCCAGTGGGATCAGTTGGGTCAACCCAGCACCCAAGGTGGTCAGAAGAACACCCAAGGAGATCGACGGGATCAACTCAGCATCCAGCAAGGTCAACCCAACACCCAAGCAAGGCTTCGTTTCCACCCAAGGTTCAACACCAACCTCGAGGAGATCATCCCAACTGCCCGTCCCTTCACCAAGAGGACCAACCCAACCTCCCTCCCCACCACGACCAGCGCCCGCCGGGGCCCTCACGTCGAAGATCTCGAAGCCGGCGATGTCCAGCACGCCGATGAAGTACTGCCGCGGCTGCTTGGTCTCCAGCGAGTTGTTGATCCTCACCACCATCCAGTTGAACATCTTCTCGTAGACAGCCTTGGCCAAGGCCCCGATGGAGTAGTAGACCTGCTGGACATTCTGGCCCTTGGTCACGTACTCATTGCCCACCTTGACCCGGGGGTGGCACAATCCCTTGAGAAGATCGGCCGAGTTCAAGCCCATGAGGTAGGCCGACTTGTCGGCATCTGCAGGGAGGAGAAGACGCCCCCCCACCGGTCAGGTCCAGGCTTGGAGGAAGCTCTGGTGACCCCGAAAGATCTTGTGCCACCCCACCCCACCTTCGGTGCCGTCGGGCTCCGCCTGCTCCTCCCGTTGCTTCTGCTTGAACTTCATGTTGCCGA
Source organism: Trogon surrucura (assembly GCA_020746105.1). Classification (NCBI taxonomy): domain Eukaryota; kingdom Metazoa; phylum Chordata; class Aves; order Trogoniformes; family Trogonidae; genus Trogon; species Trogon surrucura. The sequence continues at coordinate 22,955 of JAJGST010000121.1, forward strand.
AGTGCATGATGGCGCCCGTCAGCTTGTAGACGCCGGCCTTCTCCTCGGCCGTGAAGCCCAGGACGTCGAAAGCGCTCTGCGGGGGAGGGGAAGAAGGTGGACATGGGTGGGGTCAGGGAGGGTGAGGCTGTCAGGTGGCCACCGGCTGCTGGGCCTCCTGGCCTCCAGCCGTGGAGGAGTCAACCAATCCATCCAGGGACTCATTCGTCCACTTGAAGGAGGAAGCCATGGACTCTCCATCCATCCATCCATGGACTCCTCCATCCATCCATGGACTTCTCCATCCATCCATGGACTCCTCCATCCATCCATGGACTCTCCATCCACCCATCCATGGACTCTCCATCCATCCATCCATCCATCCATCCATCCATCCATCCATCCATCTTCCACCCCTCCCACTCACGTCGGTTGCCGACAGCTCCTCCGAGTCATCGATGGAGGCCACGGTCACCTCTCCTTGGGAGACGTAGCTGTAGTCGTAGGGGTTGTTGGTGATGAGGAGCATCTCTGTGTCGTGGTGGCCCGGGATGGAGACAAAAAAAAAACCAAATTGACCTCAATTGCCCCCAAAAAGCTGAACGGGAGAAGGAGAAGGAGAAAAGGAGGAGAAGGAAAAAGAAGGAGAAGGAGAAGGAGAAGGAGAAGGAGAAGGAGAAGGAGAAGGAGAAGGAGAAGGAGAAGGAGAAGGAGAAGGAGAAGGAGACCCAACAGCCAAGGGTGGTGGCCAACCCTCACCCAGCAGCTCCGGCTTCTTGTTGGAGAGAATCTGGTAGAAGATGTGGTAGTTCCTCTCGGCCTTCAGCTGGAAGATGACGCGGGACTTCTCCAGGAGGTCTGGGGTGGGGATGGAGAGAAGGTCGGGAGGTGGAGACATGGGGAGGTGAGTGGAGACGTGGAGAGGTGGAGACGTGAGGAGATGATGGGTGGAGATGAGGAAAGGGGACATGAGGAGGTGGGGGGAGATGGGGGGGTGAGGAGGTGGAGATGGAAGGTCCCATGGATGGAAGGATGAGATCGGTGGGTGGACAATTGGCCAACGTGTCGTGGATCCATCAAGCAGATAAACGGAGGGAGGGAGGGATGGTTGGATGGATGAAGAGTTGGATGGAGACACGAGATGAGGGGATGGAGATGGGAGAGTTGGAGGGAAAGAGAGGTGGAGGTGGAGGTGGAGATGGAGGTGGGGATGGTCGTGGGGATGGAGGTGGAGGTGGAAGGGGAGGTGGACGTGGACGTGGGGACCGAGGTCTAGGGGGTGGGAGGAGGCCACGGGAGGTGGGTGGGGCAGACGGAGACCCCTCCTCCAGCCACTCACACGTCTCGATGTCGGCCGACGCCAACTTGCCGGTGGCCCCGAAGTGGATCCGGATGAACTTCCCCTGCCAGGAGAAGACGACGATGTGAGAGGCCATGCCCGTCCCCCATTGGCCAGGCCCAAGTTGGCCACGCCCACCCCACCGACTCACGAATCGGGACGAGTTGTCGTTGCGGACGGTCTTGGCGTTGCCGAAGGCCTCCAGGGCGGGGTTGGCCTGGATGATCTGGTCCTCCAAGGTGCCCTGGTGGGGTGGGACAATGAGGGAAGGGGGCGGGGCCAAGCACGGCCAATCGGGGGGAAGTAGGCGTGGCCCGAAGGCCCAACCTTGCTGCTATTGGCCGCCTCCTTCTTGCGCTCGCCGATGGCGGCGATGCTGGCGAAGTATTGGATGACCCTCTTGGTGTTGACCGTCTTCCCCGCGCCGGATTCTCCGCTGGGGGAGGGGACAAGCGGGAGAACATCATGGCGGTTTCTCCAGCGGTGGGGGGAGGGGCGGGGCCAAGGGGGGGAGAGGGCGGGGACTCACGTGATGAGGATGGATTGGTTCTCCCGGTCTGCAAGGAGAAGAGAGGAGGGAGGTGGGACAAAGCTGAGGGAGATGTTTGGGGTCTTGGGGTTGGGGGTTGAGGTTGAAGTTGAGGTTCTCCACCCTCCTGGGTCAGGTGGGACGAAGCTGGGGGAGATGTCTGGGGTCTTGGGGTTGGGGGTTGAGGTTCTCCACCCTTCCAGGAGAGGTGGGACGAAGCTGAGGGAGATGTTTGGGGGCTCAGGGCTTCTTCCCCCTCCCACCTCTTGGTGGGGACCCATCTTTGGGGGTGGAGGGTCTCCTGGTTTGGGAGGTCCTCACCCGTCAGCATGTTCTGGTAGGCGTTGTCGGAGATGGAGAAGATGTGGGGCGGGGCTTCGCTTCGCTTCTTGCCCCGGTAGGCGGCCACCACCTCGGGCGTGTAGACGGGCAACCACTTGTAGGGGTTGACAGTCACGCAGAAGAGGCCCGAGTAGGTCTGGAGAAGGTGGGGGGGTGAAGGTCACCAGGTGTCCCCTCACCAGGAGGGGGAACATCCTGGGGCTAGGTGGCCCAAGAGGTCCAGGGATGGGACATCTTGGGTCTTGGTGGACCAAGAGGTCCAGGGATGGGACAACTTGGTTCTAGAATGGGACATCTTGGTTCTAGGTAGCCCAAGAGATCCAGGGATGTGTCATCCTGCTTCTAGGTGGACCAAGGAGTCCAAGGATCTTGAGTCTAGGTGGAACAACGGATCCAGGGATGGGTCATCTTGGGTCTTGGTGGACCAAGACGTCCAAGGATCTTGGGTCTAGGTGGCCCAAGAGGTCCAAGGATGGGGCATCTTGGATCTGGGTGGACTAAGGAGTCTGGGAATGGGACAACTTGGTTCTAGAATGGGACATCTTGGTTCTAGGTGGACCAAGGAGTCCAGGGACAGGACATCTTGGATCTAGGTGGCTCAAGAGGTCCAGGGACGGGTCATCTTGGGTTTTGGTGGCCCAAGAGGTCCAAGGATGGGGCATCTTGGTTCTAGATGGACCAAGGAGTCCAAGGCTCTTGCTTCTAGGTGGCCCAAGAGATCCAGGTCTTGGTTCTAGACAACCCAAGAGATCCAAGGACAGGACATCTTGGTTCCAGGTGACCCAAAACCCTTGGAGAAGGCCCCCCCGCCCCACCTTCTCATGGTCCTGTAGCCTCTCCTGAAGGCCCCGTGGGGTTCCAGGTGGTCCAAGGGGCTTCCACCCCACCTCCCCCCCCCTGGCCCCGCCCCACGGGCCGGTGGGAGGAGCTCACGTAGATGAGCCAGGCGGCGTAACGCTCCTTCAGGTTGTAGAGGACGGCCGGCTCGTGGAGGAAGGTCAGCATGGCCATGTCCTCGCTCAGGTCGAACTTGGGCGGGTTCTGCTGGTGGACGTCGGCCTCGTTCACCGTCACCGTCTGCGGGGGGGGGGGCAGGGGGACATGGCGGGGAGGTCAGGGGGTGCCCCACGGATTGGGGCGGGGCACCCCGGCAGGTGGGAGGGTCCTACGGGGTGAGGGTCTTCTGGGGGTTGAGGTTCTTCAAGGGGTTGGGGATCTTCTATGGGTTGGGGGTCTTCTATGGGGTTGGAGGTCTTCAGGGAGTTGGGGATCTTCAAAGGAGTGAAGGTTCTTCTATGGGGTGGAGATTCATCTATGGGCTTGGGGGTCTTCTATGGGGTGGGAGATGTTCAAAAGGTTGGGGGTCTTCTATGGGGTGGAGGTTCTTCAAGGGGTTGGGGGTCTTCAAGGAGTTGTGGGTCTTCTATGGGGTTGGGCTCTTCTACGGGGTTGGGGGTCTACAAGGGCTTGGGGGTCTTCTATGGGGCAGAGGTTCTGCCTTCTCTAGGGCGGAGACCCTTCAAGGGCTGGGGGGGTCTCCCATTGGTCGGGGCTCTCCCACCGGGCGGGGCCTGCACCACGGCTTGGGGGTCTCCGTGGGGCTGGAGCCCCCCCAGGGGGCAGGAGCTCCCCCATTGGCCGCCGGGGCTGCCCCACGGTTCCCATTGGCCCCTTGAACCTTCAACTCCGCCCCGCCCCACTGGCCACGGCCCGTTGGCTCCACTCCACTGGTTCCTCCTCATTGGTCCCACCCATTGGCCACGCCCCCTCGGTCCATCCCGATTGGCCCCATCCCCTTGACCAATCCCTATGACCTTGCCCCATTGGCCCCTCCCCATTGGCCGCCTTCCCATTGGCCACGCCCCCTCGACCAATCCCCATTGGCTCATTGGCCCTGCCCCATTGGTCCTTCCTCATTGGTTCTTTCCCATTGGCCCCCACCCCATTGGCCCCTTTCCATTGGTTCCTCCCCCTTTGGCTCCGCCCCATTGGTCCTTCCTCATTGGTTCTTTCCAATCAGTCTTTCCTCATTGGTTCCTTCCAATTGACAATTGACCCATCCCCATTGGCTCATTGGTTCTTCCTCATTGGCTCCGCCCCCATTGGTCCCTCCTCATTGGTCCTTCCTCATTGGCCCCTGCCCCATTGGCCCCTTTCCATTGGTCCCTCCCACTCTGACCCCGCCCCACTGCCCCACCCCCACGGCCCCGCCCCGTTGCTCTTTCCCCATTGGGCCCTTCCTCATTGGCCCCTCCCCCATGGAGCCCACCCATTGGCCCCCTCCCCCGTCGGCTCCACCCCATTGGCTCGTCCCCCCCTTGGCCCCGCCCACCTCTCCCAGCTCGGTCTCCACGGTGACGGCCCCGCCCTGGCGCCCCGTGACCCTCCCCCGCACGTACTCCAGGCGGGGGTGGGGCACGAAGCAGCGGCCCCGGGGGTCGGCGGCGTCGCTCATCCTGACCCACGGCGGGGGAGGGGGAAGGGGGGGGACACGAGTCACTTGGGGGGCGACGGACCCGCCCCATGGCAGCAGGTGCTGCCCCATAGCGATGGCCCCCCCGGCCCCATAGGGACTCCTGACCCACAGCCCAGCCCCATAGTGATGCTCCCACCCCATAGCAAGGCCCAGACCCATATCCCAGTCCCATAGAAATCACCCCAGCCCCATAGCCGTGTCCCAACCCACATCCCAGACCCATAGAAGTGACCCCAGCCCCATAGCGGTGCCCTGACCCACAGCCCAGCCCCACAGCGATGCCCTGACTTACAGCCCAGCCCCACAGAGATGCTCCCAGACCCATAGCAATGCCCAGACCCATATCCCAGACCCATAGCAGCGCCCTGACCCACATCCCAGACCCATAGCGATGCATTCAGCCCCATAGCCATGTCCTGACCCACATCCCAGCCCCATAGAAATGACCCCAGCCCCATAATGGTGCCCCGACCCACATCCCAGCCCCATAGCGATGCACTCAGCCCCATAGCAAGGCCCAGACCCACATCCCAGCCCCATAGTGGTGCCCCCCAGCCCCACGGCTGCCCCACGGCGCCGCACTCACCTGGGATCTGTGGGTCTGGCTGATACGACGACGGAGGGAGCTGCAGGAAAAGGGGAGAGTGAGGGGGGGGCGACCCATAGAGCCCCTGCCCCATAGATCCCTGCCCCACCGAACCCTGCCCCATAGATCCCCTCACCCCACAGATCCTCTCACCCCACAGATCCCGTGCCCCATAGATCCTCTCACTCCATGGATACCCTCACCCCACAGATCCTCTCACCCCCCCCCCAGATCTCTTGCCCCATAGAACCTCATGCCCCACAGATCCCCTCACCCCACAGATCCCCTGCCCCATAGTTCTCTGCCCCACAGCCCCCAGAGCCCCCCGTAGCCCCCCCCAGCCCCTGCCCCACACCCTCTCTCTCTCTGCCCCACAGCAGCAGGTCTCGAGGCTCCTCTGCCCCACACATTTATAGGGGCCGGGGGGCGGGGGGGGGGGGGGCGGGGGGGAATTCCTGGGGGGGGGGGAGGAGCGACTGATAAGGGGTGGGGGGGGGGCAGCTTCCCCCCCCCTCGCCCTTCTCCAGTCCCACAGCGGAGCCCGAGACCCACAGGTGGAATCTATGGGGCAGAGCTGTGGGGCAAGAGCTGCCCAGATGGGTGGGGGGACTGAGCTATGAGGCAGAAGGCTCCGTGTGGGGCAGGACAATGGCTGCCTTGCATGTGGGGCAGCTATGGGGCAGGATGTCCTGCACATGGGGCAGCTATGGGGCCCAAATCCCAGCATGTGGGGCAGCTGTGGGGCCCAAATACCAGCATGTGGGGTGATCTATGGGGCTGAATCCCACACGTGGGGCAGCTATGACACTGGATCCCCATATGTGGGGCAGGACACTGGGTCCTCTCCGTGTGGGGCAGCTATGGGGCGGGATGTCCTGCACGTGGGGCAGTTATGGGGCCCAAATCTCAGCATGTAGGGTGATCTATGGGGCTGAATCCCCACACGTGGGGCAGCCGTGGGGCAGGATGCCCTACATGTGGGGCAGCTCTGGGGCTGGATCCCCATATGTGGGGCAGGACACCGGGTCCCCAGCATGTGGGGCAGCCACGGGGCAGGACATACCCCCCCCCCCAGCCCCCCCCAGCCCCCCCCGCGCTATGGGGCGCTGACAGCCCATCCCTGGCAGGGCTATATCGGGCGGGTTATCGCGGCGCCGTGGGGCCGCCGTGGGGCCGCAGCCGCCCCCACACTTTGTCCACTTTGTCCTCGAGAGGTGACAAATTCCTGGGGGGGGGGACACACACAGGGACAAGGGGCCCCAACCCGCCCCCACACCCATTGTGCCCCATGGCTGGGGGGAGGGGGGGGCCCTGCCCCATAGAGCCCCACAGATTGCTGTTGAGCCCCATAGATTCCCCACGGAGCCCCATAGATCTTCAGAGCCCCAGAGATCATCACCGAGCCCCACAGATTCTCACAGAGCCCCAGAGATTCTCTCAGAGCCCCAGAGATCCTCTGAGAGCCCCACAGATTCTCTCAGAGCCCCATAGATTCTCTGCAGAGCCCCATAGATTCCCCACGGAGCCCCACAGATCCTCACAGCACCCCATAGATTCCCCATGGAGCCCCATAGATCCTCACTGAGCCCCATAGATCCCCCCAGCCCCATAGATCTCCCCCAGCCCCACAGATCTCAGCCAGACCCATAGATCCCCCCTGACCCATAGATCCCTCCAGTCCCATAGATTCCCTCTGCCCCCTAGATCCACCCTCCCAGCCCCATAGATCCCCTCAGCCCCATAGATCTCCCCCAGCCCCATAGATCTCTCTCAGCCCCATAGATTCCCCCAGCCCCATGATACCCCCAGTCCCACGATCGCCCCAGCCCCACAGACCCCCCCTGCCCCATAGATCTGCCCCCCCTCCCCCCACCCCGGCCCCCCCCCCCGGCACACGCCCCACTGGGGGGGAGGGGCAGCCACCGAGACGCCGGGGGGGAGTCACGTGGGGGGGGGGAGGGGGGGAGGGACGGGTCCCTCCGGGCTCCCAGTCCCTCCCAGTTCCCTCCCAGTAACACCCAGTTCCCTCCCAGTCCCCCCCAGTTCCTCCCAGTCCCTTCCAGTTCACTCCCAGCCCCTCCCAGTCCCCCCCAATCCCCTACCAGTTCCTTCCAGTCCCTCCCAGTAACACCCAGTTCCCTCCCAGTCCCTCCCAGTCCCACCCAGTTCCCTCCCAGTCCCTCCCAGTCCCTCCCAGTTCCCCCCAGTCCCTCCCAGTCCCTCCCAGTCCCTCCCAGTTCACTCCCAGTCCCCCCCAGTCCCTCCCAGTTCACTCCCAGCCTCTCCCAGTCCCCCCAGTCCCCTACCAGTTCCCTCCCAGTTCCTTCCAGTCTCGTCTCAGTCCCCTCCCAATCCTCCCCAGTCCCCCCCAGTCCCTCCCAGTGCTCCCAGTTCAGCTGCTCTGGTGCCGTTTGTCCTTTATTGGAGCCACAATCGCGGGGGGAGGGGGGAGGGGAGGGGGGAGCAAACTGGTCCAAACTGGGAGGAGGGGGCACGCGCCCCCTTCCCCCTCCCCTCCCCCCCCGGCGGGGGGCGTCCCAGTTCCCCCCAGTGCACTCCCAGTCCCCAAACTGGGGTCTTTGAGGAAGAAAAGGGGGATCCCAGTGCCTCCCAGTGCCTCCCAGTGCCCAGACTGGGGGAGGGAGGGGTGGGGGCACCCATGGGTGGGGGAGGGGTCCCGGCGTCCGCGCGGGGGGGGGGAGGCCCCGCCCCCCCCCCTCAGAAGCTGACCAGTGTGTACACCATACTGGGAGAGACGGGAAACCAGTACAGACCAGCACAGACCAGCACAGACCAGTGACACCCGAGGACACCCCCCCCGGTGACTCCCAGTAACTCCCAGGCCCGTCCCAGTATACACCAGTGCCTTCCCAGTCCCCTCCCAGTCCCTCCTGGTCCCCTCCTAGTACCTCCCAGTCCCTCCCAATCCCATCCCAGTCCCCTCCGAGTATATCCCATTCCTCTCCCAGTTCCTCCCAGTCCCTCCCAGTACATGCCAGTCGCCTCCCAGTACATCCCAGTCCCCTCCCAGTGCCCCTCCAGTCCCTCCCAGTGCCTCCAAGTCCCTCCCAGTATATCCCAGTACTCTCCCAGTGCCTCCCAGTCCCCTCCCAGCACATCCCAATCCCCTCCCAGTCCCTCCCAGTATATCCCAGTACTCTCCCAGTTCCTCCCAGTCCCTCCCAGTCCCCTCCTAGTCCCTCCCAGTCCCTCCCAGTCCCTCCCAATCCCCTCTCAATCCCCTCCCAGTGCCTCCCAGTCCCTCCTAGTCCCTCCCAACCCCCTCTCAATCCCCCCCCAGCCCCTCCCAGTCCCTCCCAGTCCCCCCCAGTTCAGTCCCAATCCCCTCTCAATCCCCTCCCAGCCCCTCCCAGTCCCCCCCAGCCGCTCCCAGTCCCCTCCCAGTCCCTCCCAGTCCCTCCCAGTCCCCCTCCCAGTCCCTCCCAGTCCCTTCCCAGTCCCTCCCCAGCCCCTCCCAGCCCCCTCCCAGTCCCCCCAACCCCTCCCAGTCCCCTCCCAGTCCCTCCCAGTCCCCCTGAATCCCCTCCCAGCCCCACCCAGTCCCCTCCCAGTCCCTCCCAGTCCCCCCCAGTTCAGTCCCAATCCCCTCTCAATCCTCTCCCAGTCCCTCCCAGTCCCTCCCAGCCCCTCCCAGTCCCTCCCAGTGCCCCTGAATCCCCCTCCCAGCCCCTCCCAGTCCCTCCCAGTGCCCCTGAATCCCCCCCAGCCCCTCCCAGTCCCCTCCCAGTCCCCCTGAATCCCCTCCCAGTCCCCCTGAATCCCCTCCCAGCCCCCCCCAGTCCCTCCCAGTGCCCCGAATCCCCCTCCCAGCCCCTCCCAGTCCCTCCCAGTCCCCCTCATTCCCCTCCCAGTCCCTC
>JAJGST010000122.1:0-31666 GCA_020746105.1 Trogon surrucura
AACTGCAGTATTTCATGCCCTTATAAATCAAAATGCCTTCTCAGCCTTTGCTTTGTGTTATAGGGGAGGATGTGATGCATAGCAACGAAGAAATTACCTAATGAAGCGACAATATTTTTTAATTAAATTCTCTATCTATGTATCTATCTATCATATTTTATCTCCATTTACAAGAATTTAAAATTAACAAAAGTGAGCTGTTCAGTAATGTCATTTGTGTAAAAATTCAACAGTGCTGCCACAGATAAAGCTAGACAAGAATAAAGAGAGGTGTTAGTACAGTAGGTGCACTGTAACCCTGCATGGAAAGAAGAGCAAAGCACAGCAGGGATGCCTTCTGCTTAGTTTGAGAAGGATCCCAGGGAGATATAGAAGGAAAAAAAAAAAAAGTTCCTACACATTTGCAGATAGAAAAGCGTGCTAACCAAATATAGGAAAAGGATCCTCCATTCCCAGACTGTCTGGTAAAATGAGATGGCCCTGGTAGAGGTCTTTTAAGTCCAGGGCTGGTGTTACTGCACAAGTCACACCCTGCTAAGTCAGGCCTGGTGATGACATAACCTGCCAGCTGGAGGGGACTTCCCTGAAGGAGCCCATGTCATCGCTTGCTTTTCAAAACACTCCAGAGGCTTTCAAGGACTTCTGGAAACCAGATATAGCCAAGAGCAGCTGTTATAACAGGTGTGCTGTGCAGCAATCCCTCTGGGTTAGATCCACAAAGGACTGAAAACTCCACTAACTCTAACTTTCAGGGGACAGCTTGTGAGTCTATGATCCTCACATCCTTTGTTTTTTTTTTTTTTTTTTTTTTTTTCAGCTGTCACCTATCTTTGGAAGTGTGTAAAGCCCATTCAGAACTGGGTAGGTAGAGGAATCTGGGAGTCTAGCTTGTCCTGCCAACGCAAGGCCTGAACCAGGATTCTCTTCTTCCTGGTGAAAGATGCAAGTGGCTGAGGGATAACTCCTGCTTCAGTCCTTTCTGGAGCAGATGCTTCATTGCACCACATAGACTGGAACAGCCTCATGATGAGAGTTGTCCAGTGCAGCTTCTCCTCAAGGGTGGCCTGGAGCAGGGTGGACTGCCTCCTGCACCGTGCAGCAGCAGCTGGGTGGCTCTCAGATGAGAGGAGGGGGTCAATCCCAGTGCGTGCACAGTCGTCACGGTGTGCCATCATAGATGAGAGTTACTGCTGGGAGGAGGGCACAAGACACACCTCCAGTCCAGTCGATTACACAGTAGAAGTATGATGCATTAACTGTGAAATATGTCTTTTTGGTGATTCATACCATAAATTAAAGGTTATCCTAATTCTTTTCAGTACAGAATGTACTCTAAAGAGTTATTCTCCTGGTATGAATCACCAAACCAGTCCTCCCTTTAGATTAGCAACAGAGACTAAACTACAACTGGTCAGGAAAAAGAATAACTTAACTTCTCCACTCATTTTGAATCAGGGAATATATTTTGTTTAAGACAATATTTTCAAGGAAACCAAGTCTCTAAAAATTGAATTCTGACACCCTTAAACGCAGACTTCCATACTTGCTGTCCAGCATGGATAAGTGTTGCTGTCTGGCATAACTAACTCATTTGGTCAGGCAACTCTTGGTGTTGGCCCAGCCTAAGCTGAGATGGAGGGGGACTGGTTGTGTGAGCAGCAGCTAACTAGAGGAAGCATGGGCTCAGCCTCCTTTCAGAGCCATTATCAGGGAGCTGAAAGTGTTGGGAGTGCCACTGTTGCAAGAAGAAGTCAGATGGGCAATTTGGGGCAAAAAATGGCAAAGCCTAGACGTCCCTGGGATCTGACTAGGGCACTCTGGGAAGCAAGCAGGAAGAGGCACATAGGTGGATGAATAGGGCAGATCTCCTAGGCTGCCTTGTTTTGGTCAAAAACTTTGACAGAACTGCATATTCCTGCAGAAAACCGAATATGCAGCTTTTACCAAGGGAAATATTTCAACTAGTCTTCCTTAATATCTTTATTTTTGGATCCTGGAGGCTTAGAGCCGTAGATGAAGTAGTAGAAACCTTTACTTACACGTATGATCAGACGATCATACCCTTTCACAGCTCTACCATTGTGTTGTCCCTGAACGTTCAAATTAGGATGGAGTTTTGGAGTTTTGGGCAGAGCAAGACCTCTTGATTTGAACTTGCAAGTAAAAGATAAGAGAATAGTGGGAGGGAAAATTACCCACACACCAAATTGAGTGCAAATGATATGATTATGGATTGGACGTGTTTTCAACAGAAAGATTCACTTAACCCTACCAAACTAACTGCAGCATGCCCCTGCATAGTTCAAACCCTGGAGAAGGGTTTGACTCTCGCTGCTGGAGTGTGTTGCACAGCTGTACATTTATCAGCAGTTGGAGCAGGGATGAAGGCTGTAGTTTATTCCTGGCTCAAGCTGAGGGGCTGGGAAAGAGGAAGATAATAGAATAAAAAAATACAAGGATACATGTGATAGTTTATTCATCCCATAAGACACTGTCAGGCATTAGATAAGATTGCAAAGAGTTAAACATGTTCTGGAGATGATCTGCAGTAACAGGGAAGTCATGGACTAGATTGATGTGAAAAGCTTTTATTTTGCCCAGCCTTTCCCTGTTGGTGCTCATGAGTTCAGTCAGTGTTAAGTAAAATGAATTCTAGAAGTTTTCAGGAGAAAGGAGGGAAATAATTTTGCCTGGGCAATATTTTCCAAAAACATATAGAGATTGGGTTAGCCAACCCTACCACTGTACAATATAGTTTAAGAACAGTAAGCAGATACTTTTAGCATCTTCTAGGGAAAATAAAAAGACAGAAAATACTTATTAAATGTTTGCCAAAAGTGCCAAATTTCAACTCTTTTTCTTTCTACAATGTCCAAAATATTTGATAATTTGAATTCAATAATTCAAAAAATTTTAATAAGACTACCAAAATATTTTGGAGATGTTCCAGATTTGTAAACTGGGTTTTAGAATTTGCAATAGCAACAAGTTTTTTACTCAGGAAAAGTTTAAAGAGCTGGTGAAAACTAAATTACTTCCACTGAACCATAACTTAAAGCAAAAAGAAAAGAACTAAACTATTAAATGCACCAGAAAAAAGTGACAACCTTTTTTCTTCGGTGAGTTTATTGTTCCTTGTACTTGGGACACTACATACAAAATAGTGGCTATTACAAGGAGCTATTATCACTAGCTCCTCTATTATTAGCATTTACTGCACTCAAAAGTCAACTAGTTTACATTTTTATCATAGAACACTGTATTTTTCTTTCTAAAAGTGAATCTACTCCACTCTTTGTTAGCCCTAGTCTTCAGCTTTCTAAGTGTATTTCTTTAATTCATGTAGTGCTTTTATTTCTTTCTACTGAACATCTTTTGTCCGCAAAAGTATTCTGGAAATGTTTTTGAAATTAAAAACAGTCTTCTAGAACAGTTTTACACAGAATTGCTATTTTCAGAACATATGTATGCTTTCCAGAGTACAGCATAAAGTCAATCTCACCTAAAGATGTGTGAAGGTGGCTAGCTATTTACTGTGAAAACGTGCCTAGGTGGACAAACACTATCTTCAGTTTTACAGCTTTAAATTTGAAGACGTCTTATTATATTTCAAATGAAATGCAGATAATTAGAGAAGACAAACAATTTAAAAACTTCAGAACAAAGTAAAAGAGTAAGAAATAAAACAAGCATCTTACATGTTAAATTTGTGTGTAACTAGAAAAAGCTTCCCTGCATAAAGGTTTATTCTTGAATTGTTTATATTCATAAGTCATTCACATTTATTTTTGCAGCCTTGCTGACATATGCCTGCTGGGCTTGAGATCAGTATGCAAACCATAAAACTTGAAGTGACAAATTGCATGGATCTCCAAAGCACATTAAACTTGTATTGCAAAGTATCGTGACTGTGAGGACATGTTGAAATGCTCATATCAGCACATATTATAATATATGAATACACTGAGGGTAGATGATGTAGATGAAGAATTGATTTACCCTCAGGTAAGAATTTATTGTGACTGTTTTCTTTTAACATGTATGATTATGATTACATTCTTCTGTTCTCAAGAAAAGGGTTGTTCATGGAACTGACCAACAGATGCTTCATTATTGTTAAGCCACAGCCAGAATAGTAAGGATACCACGTGACTGCAACATTGATCTGTGATTTCTTGATTTCCCTGATTTCTTCTTTCAGGTTTAAAGTTGTTTCAGGCAAAGCAAAATAACAGAGTTGACACGTTTCATACATATAAGATGAGTTTTGCCTTTATAATACTGTCGGTTTCATGAGGTTTATTTGAAATACATATAATGATAAACATTGTTTTTCACTGCTGTTTCATTTTCATATCCTGATCTGCCCTCCACGAACAGTGCAAAAGCTGTACTACAGCCAGCCATGGATTTTTCATACATTTATTTCATATATTCATGTATATATATATGTATATATGTAATATTTCATATTACATGGCTGCATGTGGTCTTTAGCTCAAATAGATAAATAGATATTTTGAAAAAACTGTGAAGAAACAATAGATTTCTATATTTTCCTCTTTCCACACATGTTATAGGTCCAAATGATGATCTCTATCTCAATTTTCATGAGTGTTTTAATATTTTAACTAGCAAACCACATCTAAAAAATTATTTAAAGAAAATTTTATGTTGTGGATAGTTCTCCTAGGTTTCTCTCAAATGCACAAGCACCGCGTCTGCCTCTTCAGTTTTGTTGTGCTACGGATCTGCACAACCTGCTGTGAAACACAAGTACATTTTTCTGCTTTCAGAGGGGACTGGAATATATATAAGACCATCTGACAACCTAATCGTTCTCTTAGAGATCATCAGGTTAGAACTTTGCTTTACATTTTTCATTAGTATCCATTTAAACAGCAGGATAAATTTCTTGGCAAGACTGTAGCAGCTCCATCATTGGAGAACTCTTAGAACTTGCTAGACAAACATCTATTTTGAGCATCATAAACCAAATTAATCCTGGTTTTGGAAAGAGTGATGAATTAGGTAGCCCCTAGCATCACTTCCAATCCCATGATTAGATCATGTTTCCTGAAAAAGAGCATATAATATGATTTCTGGCACATGGAGATTCTGAATCAGGCTGTAGATTGACCTTATTGACCAGATGGTCACTTCTCAGCAGAATGGTAGGGGGTATAAAGAAAGAAAAAAAGAAAAGGTGAGGGTATTTATAAGTGGATGTTGAATAAAACCTCATGGGGAATATGATAAATAGCTGGAGAATGTAAGACATTCTATCATTTGAGAATCCAAGAAAAAACTCTTTATCCCAGCATGTAGCCCGAGATGCCTCACAGAAATGAAAAAATAGTGAAAGAACAAATTTTAGCTGTTCATTTGGTGTAGGATGAAAGAACTCTTAAGTGTGCTGAAACATAATTTTTGCGACACTTGTCAATAGTTTGAAGAGGAAAAAAGCCACATGGTATTTACAATAGTACTAAGATCTTAGAAACGAAAAATAACAATAATCAGAAAAGGCTGGAAAATTTGTTGGAACATTTGTTTTTCACCCCTTCTCTCTTAGTCTGTTCTATAGATTCTTAGAACTTCAAAATCCTTTATATGCATTAGAAATTACTGTCTCTGCTACAGCAGCAGCTGGAGACTTAAGCTTTGACCTTTTGGTGTTAGATCCATACCTACAATGTTCAGAAACAATGTATTTCCCACAGAGTTCAAATTCCTAGTTTGTAAGTTGGTTTTATTTGTTTGTTGCTTTTTTCTTTTTTTTTGTTGTTTTGGTTTTAAATTTGTAGAAAATAGAGCAGAGAAAGAGTACGTATGTTACTTTGAAGCAGTATGAGGTACATATCAGAACTGAGTCCCTCACTGCTAAAGGTCCTTCTGTAGGCATATAATCATTTTAATTTTAAACAGACAATAATTCTACAATCATATCTGCAAGCTGCAAGAGATCACTCAAAGAGATCCAATGGCAGGCCCATGATCCCTGCTTATAAACCATTTAGAGATCACCAAGAGTCGTTGCACATTTGTACGTTTGCACATGCTGTTGCACGCATCTGAAACTAAGTTACTGCTTATGCAATATCTAGTTATTTAGTATATTCATCAAATTAGTATCACAAATGCCGTCTGTTGATGAGAAAAGAAGTGAGTGATTGAAGAGAGAGAAAAAATCTGGTGATTTCTTAACAGATATGGAGGGGAGATCTCTATCAAATGTCGCAAGTACAATCTTTATACAGTGCAGAATACTGAAGGAACTGCATTTGCAGCTTGGGAGCTTTGTCAGGAAGAAAATTAAGATCTGCTATTGCATTTTAGAAGGTAATTTTTGAAATGAAAACTTCATAAAAATAATCTGTAGACACTCAACCATTCTACAAGGTCAGAAATCACTATGACATCAACAGATCCCAGAAGACTTATCTTGGATGACACAAATGGGAACAATGGTTTATGATAAAAATAAAAAAAAGACCACATGGAGAACAGAGAAAAGCAATAAGACCTAAGGTGCCTCCTGTAGTCACACAACATGTTCCAAACATTAGCCAAGGACACTTGCGTGTGGTCAAACCAACATAATCTGCTTGGTGAAGACAAGAAAGCCATATGAAGTAGCTGGAACAGGAAAAATATGAAGCATATTCCTATTTTGTGAATTAAATAAATACTTTTTTTTTTTTCATTTCCATTCAGTATTAGAAAAATCCAACAATAAAATCTGGAATGTATGTTAAGTTTATGAACGAAATGAAAAAGAAATTAAAAAAATTTATTTTCATTCAGATGATAGTTTTTAGTTATGCTGAACACATATTTCCTCAAATCTGAGTAGAAATATGTTTTACTATTCATTGTCTACCTTGTAAAATGTTTTGTTTGCAGATAAATGAGCTACAGAAAACATACACTACAAATATGAAGGTTTATTTTTCAGAAATCTGGCTGGTCATTATTGTTATGCCATTAATTTATTAGAAACTGGGTTCAGTTCTTTAGTATTATTTAGCTAGGGAAATTACCACAATGAATATAATTTTCAGAAATCTCTGCCTGAAAGAAAAAGTTGATGGAATTGGTTAAAATTATGGGAGAGAGCTTATTTCCAACCATTCTTAACACTTTTTGGTTACACTGGTGACTTATAGCACTTCCGCAAACAAGTTAGCTTAATCTCTGGTAAATTATATTTGAGTTTGCTCTATAGGCAGAGCTCCTGGCAGCTACTAGGCACAGAAATTTGTGGAAACCAGCTATATTCTTGTTCACCATGCAAATATAGGGTTCCTGAAGCAGATCTGACCTGGACTGGAGCGTGGACTATTTATATCTTGATGCCTACTCGGCTCCCAGTTGAGAATTCCTGCCTGGCTGCCAATCCAAGGGTTACATTTTCCAACCAGTCTCCACTCTGACTGAGACCTTCCCAATTGCTCTGTCAGTTATGGTGGGAATCAGATTACGCAAACATGGCAGAAAGACTGAGTGCAGCGAAGAGGAAGGTGGAAACATTGGCTGTGGAAGGGACAGGGTCTGTCCAGCTGGAGGAACTCATCAAAGGGAGGTCAGGTTTAGCAACGACTTTGGTTGACAGGATGCATTTGTGAAGAACAATAAAACTCCATGTTATGGCTAGAGCATAGTGCCTTCACTCTTGACCAGTGAGAAAAAAAGCTCCTGAACAAAACTACTTGCAAGTCTTCACTCAGCACAAGAATCCCCATCCACTATTGCTTGCCACCAAAAGCTTCTCCTGGATAAAGTCTGCACTGGTATTTGACCAAGGGAAAAAAAGCAGAATCAGAAGTCCTAACCATTCCTGCCTCTGAGCCTCCCTGTAGAGACTTTTAAGAACCTTGAACCAACTGTCAAACATAAAAAAAAAAAAAAAAGAGTCAAATTATTACATGGTGGAATATTTTTCAGGTCAGTACCTATGCTGAGGGCTAAGGAAAGGTGATGTGACAGAATGAAAGCAAAACAAAATGAAACAATGTCCCTGCACCTGCAATATAGTAATTAGAGTGCCTAGCATTTGGGCAGCTATCTTCTGAAAGAGTGCAGCGGCGCAGGGTTTGGTACTTCACCTCCACGTGCAGTATGTGCAGGGGGTTGTGAGCCTTGATATGAAACCTTTCATTGCAACTGAGGGCTGCCCTGGGCTATGCAGCAGAGAAACAACAAACTGTCAAGTAAATCTGAGTTGTCACCAGTTCCCACACAGGACAGAGAAGCAAGGAATGCTCTGTCCCCTTGATGCTCAGGGCTTCTAATCTCCTCGGAGGGAGGAAAGCTGACATTTTTCTTCCAGAGAAGGGAGTATTGTCTGCTCTGAGCAGCGAATGTGCCAGGGGAGCTGCTGTTGCTGTGTAATAACATTGTGGCATAGTAGAAAGGTGCAACCCCTCATCTAGCCCCTGCCAACATGAGGGAACTGCAGATCAACATTTTTTGCTGCAGGAAAAGTGCATTTACCACAAGGCTAGAGACAGGGAATGACATTTTCATGTCACTCCCACTGACGTGCAATTATGTAACGACAAATAACTGAGAGGGGACAGAAAAGAAGCCAAGAAGATTTGGCAGACCCTGTCTTTCATGTAAGAACTTCACGGTCAGGGCATTCACTGAGGAAAGAAAATTTTTCATTGCATCTTCTTGGATTCAGAATTATATTTCCCATCTCAGAGGTAAGTTTCCTGAGCACTAAGGTGCGATGGGGAAGAGACACCCTTCACATCCTTAGCTGGAACACACTGGTGAAAGAAACCAAAATCAAGGTTTGCTGCGGGAAAAAGAAGAGTAATGTAGAGAATGATTTGAGCACCCAGGTTCAGGTCTCAGAACGGTGGTGACCTGGGCTACAACATTCAGTTCCAAAGAATGATTTTTGTATTTTATATTAAAGAAAAATTGCCTCAGCATCAGAGACATCAAAACTCTAGGTTTCCTCATCTTAGGCAACTGTCTTAATTGTTAGATTAGAATATTTTCTTTCGCCTGTTGTTTTCATCTGACTCAGCAAACCACTTCTGTAGAAATGAAGGGGAGAAGATGGGGAGAAGATGGAGAGAAGGAACAGTGCCAAAGATTATAATTTTCTCTCTGCAGCACACTGTGCTCTCATAGTTGAGGCATTATTCTCAGATACAGCTTGCCCGAGTCTAAAGGCTAAACTGAACCACAGGTCCTTCTGCTTGGTTTAAAAACCTCCTAGTGTGAGGCTATTAAACAAAGCGACATTTGTTCTGCATCTTGTGCAAGAAAGAGTAGCTCCCACTATTTCTTGGAAGGAGTTGTTTCCCATAAGAATGTTTTAGGAACACTCTAGCTGAGCTCCCAGAATAGCCCTCATTTAAAACAATGAATATTAAGTGGAGGAAACACACTGAGTAGAGGAAGACCCAGTCCCTGAACCTACACGGGTCTTAAGCATGAGATGCAGAAACCTTCCAAGCCTGAGGATGTCTTAGTTCTGCACAGCTGTTACTCTTTCCCTCCTTCACTTCTCAGAGTTATTGCCAGTAACATCTTTTAACTTCTTAAACATTTCCAAAAGCTGGGAACCACTGTCTAGGTTTCTTTGTTCTGTTCACATGTCCAGGTACTTTCTGTTGAACCTTTGTTCTCGTTTCTGCCTCTGGCTTGTTCTTTATTATTTGCCGCTTGAATTCAGATGAAACCCAGATTCCTGACTAACAGCTCAGAAGGAAAGTGAGCTTTCAGCTTTGGCTGCACTTAAGCTCAGCCTGGCCTGATGCTCCTCAAAAGGCCACAGGTGATGCCTTGACACTGTCCCCCACAATATACTCCTGCAAAAGCTGGTAGCCCATGGCTTGGACAAGTGCACTCTCTGCTGGGTTAAGAACTGGCTGGAGGGCCGGGCCCAGAGAGTGCTGGTGAATGGGGTTGCATCTAGCTGGCGGCCAGTCACTAGTGGCGTCCCCCAGGGGTCAGTGTTGGGTCCAGTCCCGTTTAACATCTTTATTAACGATTTAGATGAGGGGATTGAGACCATCATCAGCAAATTTGCTGATGACACTAAGTTGGGGAGGGGGGGCGACCTGCTGGAAGGCAGGAGGGCTCTGCAGAGGGATCTGGATAGACTAGAAAAATGGGTTGATTCCAATAGGATGAAGTTCAACAAGGCCAAGTGCCGGGTCCTGCACTTTGGCCACAACAACCCCCTGCAGTGCTACAGGCTGGGCACAGAGTGGCTGGAGAGCAGCCAGGCAGAAAGGGACCTGGGGGTACTAATTGGCAGGAAGCTCAACATGAGCCAACAGTGTGCCCAGGTGGCCAAGAAGGCCAATGGTATCCTGTCCTGTATCAAAACTAGCGTGGTCAGCAGGACAAGGGAAGTGATCCTTCCCCTGTACTCTGCATTGGTGAGGCCACACCTGGAGTATTGTGTTCAGTTCTGGGCCCCTCAGTTCAGGAAAGATATTGAAGTCCTGGAGCAGGTCCAGAGAAGAGCAACAAGGCTGGTGAAAGGACTGGAACACAAGACCTATGGGGAGAGGCTGAGGGAGCTGGGGTTGTTTAGTCTGGAGAAGAGGAGGCTGAGAGGTGATCTCATCACTCTCTATAACTACCTGAAGGGAAGTTGTAGCCAGGTGGGGACTGGTCTCTTCTCCCAGGCAGTTAGCAACAGGACAAGGGGGCACGGGCTTAAGCTCTGCCAGGGGAAATTTAGGCTGGATATTAGAAAGAAATTCTTTACAGAGAGAGTGGTCAGGCACTGGAATGGCCTGCCCAGGGAGGTGGTGGATTCACCGTCCCTGGAGGTTTTTAAACTGAGATTGGACATGGTACTTAGTGCCATGATCTAGTAAACGGACTGGAGTTGGACCAAGGGTTGGACTTGATGATCTCTGAGGTCTTTTCCAACACAATTGATTCTATGATTCTATGATTTTATGATTCTATGATTCTATGATATGCAAGTAGGGGTTGTCAGAATTGCAATTACAGCTGCAAGTGCCTAAGTCCTCCTTAAAGCCCCTACTCAGCTGCTGTAAAGTCAAAATCAATAAACTAAAGGCAGAAGGTTCTGAGACAGATATGAAAAGTGTGAGGTAAAGAGTTAAAATAAGTGCCTCATGGGTGGTTCATTTTCATAAGGCTTCCAGCATTCATTCATGCTGGAAACCTTTGTACTGGGAATGTATGAAGACTTTAATTCAAGTTGATTAAAATGGTAATTTTGAGCTCTGATAGTTTAGAATAATATTTTTATTTTCTCTCCTCACTCCACGCTTGAAAACCTTTAAACTACTTTGGTGGACTGCAACCTAAGTAATCCTGCTCCTATTTTTAGGAACATAAGCCCTGGCTTCAGCAGGGCCATGGCAGCTAGAATAAGAAGATTTTGCAAGTGTGGAGGATTAGCCTTTGCAGCAGTTGTATGACAAAGCAATATAGTCACCACTGATAACACAGGAGGAGGAAAAATTTATCATTTATTACATATTCATGTTTGCCTTTTTTAACTCAGCAACCTGCCAAAATCCATCCAAAATGACTCTTTTTATGGATTAACTCAGAGCTTTCAGTCTCACGAATGTTTCACCTCTGTGCAGAGCAGAATAGATGAGTACTGGATGCCAGCACTGTCCTGGAAATGAGAACACTAAGCATCACAGTTTGGGTCCTGTCTAATCCTCTGGTGTGGAGTTAACCTGCTGACACCTAAAAGCTCCTCTCTTCCTGGGTACTGATCTTTGTAATCATGAGGAAAGCAGCTAATTAAGTACACAGATGAAGGGACATTTTATTATTCAGGTCTTAGATATCTCTACTAGCTTCACTCTTCCTCTAAAATCCATGCTCCAGCTGAGCAAGTGAACCAGTGCCCTTAAATTTTATGACATCAATCCTGCACTGGCGAATCTGCAAGATGACAAAGGAGAGAAATTACAGAAATAGCAAACCTGCAGAGTAGAGCACAGAAGGCTAAGAGGTGAAACTTGTCATTAAAGCAAAAAAACCCAATTCATAACTTCTCCCCTAACCCCTGCCATGCCCCCCTTCCCCACAAGAAAACCCCAAATAAAACCGTGCAAGCAGCCAAACTTAATAAATGTCTGTTACAGCACAGCTGGGTGAAACACACAGGATTTCAGAACTAGTATGGCTGAAACAAGGTCAGAGACATGTAGTTCTGTATTTTCACTGAGTTGGGATGAATGTCCTCTTTCAGTTGCAGGAATTTTCAATGTAAAGAGATGGCAACAGAGCCATCACATACTCTTGGTTACCTCATGTAACTGTTTATCTGATCCTGCTTACATCACTTTGAAGTTCAGGCTGCAGGTTTTTCAGAGATCTTCATTGACACAAACATTGACAACCACATATATATATAAGAACATGCATATAAGCTATTACAGCCCCCAGGGGACACGTCTCTTTTCCTTTTTATGCCACCTTATGCCATGAAGCAGCTATCAATTCAGACCATAGGTGAAGAAAAAAATCCCACGGAGAAAAACTGGTGCTGGCCAGGATTTGCCAGCCTCAGCAGACCTCTCCTTAAGGATCTTAGCTGTCAGAGACGAAATCTCCTGCACTGCTCACAAAACTCAAGCCCCAGACCGGATGACTAGGTTTTCACCTTAGTTCCGAGAGTTAGACAAAATATTCCCACCAAGAAAAACTGGTGCTGGCCAGGATTTGCCAGCCTCAGCAGACCTCTCCTTAAGGATCTTAGCTGGCAGAGATGAAATCTCCTGCACTGCTCACAGAACTGAACCCCGAGACAAGCTGGTTAAGTTTTCACCTTAGGTCCGAGAGTTAGACAAAAGATTCCCACGAAGAAAAACTGGTGCTGGCCAGGATTTGCCAGCCTCAGCAGACCTCTCCTTAAGGATCTTAGCTGGCAGAGACGAAATCTCCTGCACTGCTCACAAAACTCAAGTCAGAGACAGGCTGGCTAGGTTTTCACCTTAGTTCCGAGAGTTAGACAAAAAATTCCCACCAAGAAAAACTGGTGCTGGCCAGGATTTGCCAGCCTCAGCAGACCTCTCTTTAAGGATCTTAGCTGGCAGAGACGAAATCTCCTGCACTGCTCACAAAATTCAAGCCAGAGAGAGGCTGGCTAAGTTTTCGCCGTAGCTCCGAATGATCAAGAAAAAAATCCCACGGAGCTACGGTGTAAACCTACCTAGCCCGTCTCTGACTTGAGTTTTGTGAGCAGTGCAGGAGATATCGTCTCTGCCAGCTAAGATCCTTAAGGAGAGGTCTGCTGAGACTGGCAAATCCTGGCCAGTACCAGTTTTTCTTGGTGGGAATATTTTGTGTAACTCTCGGAGCTAAGGTGAGAACTTAGCCAGTCTTTCACCTGCTTGAGTTTTGTGAGCAGTGCAGGAGATTTCGTCTCTGCCAGCTAAGATCCTTAAGGAGAGGTCTGCTGAGGCTGGCAAATCCTGGCCAGCACCAGTTTTTCTTGGTGGGAATTTTTTCTTCATCTCTCGGAGCTAAGGTGAAAACTTAGCCAGCTTGTCTGGGCCATGAGTTTGGTGAGCAGTGCAGGAGATTTCGTCTCTGCCAGCTAAGATCCTTAAGGAGAGGTCTACTGAGGCTGGCAAATCCTGGCCAGCACTAGTTTATCATGGTGGGAATTTTTTGTCTAACTCTTGGAGCTAAGGTGAAAACTTAGCCAGACTTTCTCTGACTTGAGTTTTGTGAGCAGTGCAGGAGATTTCGTCTCTGCCAGCTAAGATCCTTAAGGAGAGGTCTGCTGAGGCTGGCAAATCCTGACCAGCACCAGTTTTTCTTTGTGGGAATTTTTTCTTCATCTCTCGGAGCTAAGGTGAAAACTTAGCCAGCTTGTCTCTGGCTTGAGTTTTGTGAGCAGTGCAGGAGATTTCATCTCTGCCAGCTAAGATCCTTAAGGAGAGGTCTGCTGAGGCTGGCAAATCCTGGCCAGCACCAGTTTTTCTTGGTGGGAATTTTTTCTTCATCTCTCGGAGCTAAGGTGAAAACTTAGCCAGCTTGTCTGGGGCTTGAGTTTTGTGAGCAGTGCAGGAGATTTCATCTCTGCCAGCTAAGATCCTTAAGGAGAGGTCTGCTGAGGCTGGCAAATCCTGGCCAGCACCAGTTTTTCTTCGTGGGAATATTTTGTCTAACTCTCGGAGCTAAGGTGAAAACTTAGCCAGCTTGTCTGTGGCTTGAGTTTTGTGAGCAGTGCAGGAGATTTCGTCTCTGCCAGCTAAGATCCTTAAGGAGAGGTCTGCTGAGGCTGGCAAATCCTGGCCAGCACCAGTTTTTCTTGGTGGGAATATTTTCTTCATCTCTCGGAGCTAAGGTGAAAACTTAACCAGCCTGTCTCTGGCTTGAGTTTTGTGAGCAGTGCAGGAGATTTCGTCTCTGCCAGCTAAGATCCTTAAGGAGAGGTCTGCTGAGGCTGGCAAATCCTGGCCAGCACCAGTTTTTCTTGGTGGGAATAATTTCTTCATCTCTCGGAGCTAAGGTGAAAACTTAGCCAGCTTGTCTGGGGCTTGAGTTTTGTGAGCAGTGCAGGAGATTTCGTCTCTGCCAGCTAAGATCCTTAAGGAGAGGTCTGCTGAGGCTGGCAAATCCTGGCCAGCACCAGTTTTTCTTGGTGGGAATATTTTGTCTAACTCTCGGAGCTAAGGTGAAAACTTAGCCAGCTTGTCTGGGGCTTGAGTTTTGTGAGCAGTGCAGGAGATTTCGTCTCTGCCAGCTAAGATCCTTAAGGAGAGGTCTGCTGAGGCTGGCAAATCCTGGCCAGCACCAGTTTTTCTTGGTGGGAATTTTTTCTTCATCTCTCGGAGCTAAGGTGAAAACTTAGCCAGCTTGTCTCGGGCTTCAGTTCTGTGAGCAGTGCAGGAGATTTCATCTCTGCCAGCTAAGATCCTTAAGGAGAGGTCTGCTGAGGCTGGCAAATCCTGGCCAGCACCAGTTTTTCTTGGTGGGAATTTTTTCTTCATCTCTCGGAGCTAAGGTGAAAACTTAGCCAGCTTGTCTGGGGCTTGAGTTTTGTGAGCAGTGCAGTAGATTTCATCTCTACCAGCTAAGATCCTTGAGTAGAGGTTTGCTAAGGCTGGCAAATCCTGGCCAGCACCAGTTTTTCTTGGTGGGAATATTTTGTCTAACTCTCGGAGCTAAGGTGAAAACTTAGCCAGCTTGTCTGTGGCTTGAGTTTTGTGAGCAGTGCAGGAGATTTCGTCTCTGCCAGCTAAGATCCTTAAGGAGAGGTCTGCTGAGGCTGGCAAATCCTGGCCAGCACCAGTTCTTCTTGGTGGGAATATTTTCTTCATCTCTCGGAGCTAAGGTGAAAACTTAGCCAGCCTGTCTCTGGCTTGAGTTTTGTGAGCAGTGCAGGAGATTTCGTCTCTGCCAGCTAAGATCCTTAAGGAGAGGTCTGCTGAGGCTGGCAAATCCTGGCCAGCACCAGTTTTTCTTGGTGGGAATAATTTCTTCATCTCTCGGAGCTAAGGTGAAAACTTAGCCAGCCTGTCTCTGGCTTGAGTTTTGTGAGCAGTGCAGGAGATTTCGTCTCTGCCAGCTAAGATCCTTAAGGAGAGGTCTGCTGAGGCTGGCAAATCCTGGCCAGCACCAGTTTTTCTTGGTGGGAATATTTTGTCTAACTCTCGGAGCTAAGTTGAAAAATTAGCCAGCTTGTCTGTGGCTTGAGTTTTGTGAGCAGTGCAGGAGATTTCGTCTCTGCCAGCTAAGATCCTTAAGGAGAGGTCTGCTGAGGCTGGCAAATCCTGGCCAGCACAAGTTTTTCTTCTTGGGAATTTTTTGTCTCACTCTCGGAGCTAAGGTGAAAACTTAGCCAGCTTGTCTCGGGCTTGAGTTTTGTGAGCAGTGCAGGAGATTTCGTCTCTGCCAGCTAAGATCCTTAAGGAGAGGTCTGCTGAGGCTGGCAAATCCTGGCCAGCACCAGTTTTTCTTCCTGGGAGTATTTTGTCTAACTCTCGGAGCTATTGTGAAAACTTATCCATCCTGTCTCTGGCTTGAGGTTTGTGAGCAGTGCAGGAGATCTGGTCTCTGCCAGCTAAGATCCTTAAGGAGAGGTCTGCTGAGGCTGGCAAATCCTGGCCAGCACCAGTTTTTCTTGGTGGGAATTTTTTCTTCATCTCTCGGACCTAAGGTGAAAACTTAGGCAGCATGTCTCGCGGTTCAGTTCTATGAGCAGTGCAGGAGATTTCATCTCTGCCAGCTAAGACCCTTAAGGAGAGGTCTACTGAGGCTGGCTTCCCCTGGCCAGCACCAGTTTTTCTTGGTGGGAATTTTTTCTTCATCTCTCGGACCTAAGGTGAAAACATAGCAAGCCTGTCTCTGGCTTGAGTTTTGTGAGCAGTGCAGGAGATTTCGTCTCTGCCAGCTAAGATCCTGAAGGAGAGGTCTGCTGAGGCTGGCAAATCCTGGCCACAACACTAGTATTTCTTGGTGGGAATATTTTCTTCATCTCTCGGAGCTAATGTGAAAACTTAGCCAGCCTGTCTCTGGCTTGAGTTTTGTGAGCAGTGCAGGAGATTTCGTCTCTGCCAGCTAAGATCCTTTAGAGGAGGTCTGCTGAGGCTGGCAAATCCTGGCCAGCACAAGTTTTACTTCTTGGGAATTTTTTGTCTAACTCTCGGAGCTAAGGTGAAAACTTAGCCAGCCTGTCTCGTGCTTGAGTTTTGTGAGCAGTGCAGGAGATTTCGTCTCTGCCAGCTAAGATCCTTAAGGAGAGGTCTGCTGAGGCTGGCAATTCCTGGCCACAACACCAGTATTTCTTGGTGGGAATTTTTTCTTCATCTCTCGGAGCTAAGGTTAAAACTCAACCATGTTGTCTCGGTCTTCAGTTCTGTGAGCAGTGCAGGAGATTTCGTCTCTGCCAGCTAAGATCCTTTAGGAGAGGTTTGCTGAGGCTGGCAAATCCTGGCCAGAACAAGTTTTACTTCTTGGGAATCTTTTGTCTAACTCTCGGAGCTAAGGTGAAAACTTAGACAGCCGGTCTCTGGCTTGAGTTTTGAGAACAGTGCAGGAGATTTCGTCTCTGCCAGCTAAGATCCTTAAGGAGAGGTCTGCTGAGGCTGGCAAATCCTGGCCAGCACCAGTTTTTCTTGGTGGGAATATTTTGTCTAACTCTCGGAGTTAAGGTGAAAACTTAGCCAGCTTGTCTGTGGCTTGAGTTTTGTGAGCAGTGCAGGAGATATCGTCTCTGCCAGCTAAGATCCTTAAGGAGAGGTGTGCTGAGGCTGGCAAATCCTGGCCATCACCGGTTTTTCTTGGTGGGAATTTTTTCTTCATCTATCGGAGCTAAGGTGAAAACTTAGCCAGCCTGTCTCTGGCTTGAGTTTTTGAGCAGTGAAGGAGATTTCGTCTTTGATCGCTAAGATCCTTAAGGAGAGGTCTGCTGAGGCTGCAAATCCTGGCCAGCAGCAGGTTTTCTTGGTGGGAATTTTTTCTTCATCTCTCGGAGCTAACTGAAAACTTAGCCAGCCTGTCTCTGGCTTGAGTTTTGTGAGCAGTGCAGGAGATTTCGTCTCTGCCAGCTAAGA
Organism: Trogon surrucura; assembly: GCA_020746105.1. Classification (NCBI taxonomy): domain Eukaryota; kingdom Metazoa; phylum Chordata; class Aves; order Trogoniformes; family Trogonidae; genus Trogon; species Trogon surrucura. Next base: position 17,541 of record JAJGST010000122.1, read on the forward strand.
TCCTTAAGGAGAGGTCTGCTGAGACTGGCAAATCCAGGCCAGCACCGGTATTTCTTGGTGGGAATATTTTGTCTAACTCTCAGAGCTAAGGTGAAAACTTAGCCAGCCTGTCTCTGGCTTGAGTGTTGTGAGCAGTGCAGGAGATTTCGTCTCTGCCAGCTAAGATCCTTAAGGACAGGTCTGCTGAGGCTCGTAAATCCTGGCCAGCACCAGTTTTTCTTCGTGGGAATATTTTGTCTAACTCTCGGAGCTAAGATGAAAACTTAGACAGCTTATCTCGGGCTTGAGTTTTGTGAGCAGTGCAGGAGATTTCGTCAATGCCATGTAAGATCCTTAAGGAGAGGTCTGCTGAGGCTGACAAATCCTGGCCAGCACCAGTTATTTTCTTGGGAATATTTTGTCTAACTCTCGGAGCTAAGGTGAAAACTTAGCCAGCTTGTCTGTGGCTTGAGTTTTGTGAGCAGTGCAGGAGATATCGTCTCTGCCAGATAAGATCCTTAAGGAGAGGTCTGCTGAGGCTGGCAAATCCTGGCCAGCACCAGTTTTTCTTCCTGTGAATCTTTTGTCTAACTCTTGGACCTAAGGTGAAAACTTAGCCAGCTTGTCTGGCCTTTGAGTTTTGTGAGCAGTGCAGGAGATTTCCTCTGTGCCACCTAAGATCCTGAAGGAGAAGTCTGCTGAGGCTGGCAAATCCTGGCCAGCACCAGTTTTAATTATTGGGAATTTTTTGTCTAACTCTCGGAGCTAAGGTGAAAACTTAGCCAGCTTGTCTGTGGCTTGAGTTTTGTGAGCAGTGCAGGAGATTTCGTCTCTGCCAGCTAAGATCCTTAAGGAGAGGTCTGCTGAGGCTGGCAAATCCTGGCCAGCACCAGTTTTTCTTGGTGGGAATCTTTTGTCTAACTCTCGGAGCTAAGGTGAAAACTTAGCCAGCTTGTCTCGGGCTTGAGTTTTGTGAGCAGTGCAGGAGATATCGTCTCTGCCAGCTAAGATCCTTAAGGAGAGGTCTACTGAGGCTGGCAATTACTGGTCAACACCAGTATTTCTTGTTCGGAATTTTTTCTTCATCTCTCGGAGCTAAGGTGAAAACTTAGCCAGCTTGTCTCGGGCTTCAGTTCTGTGAGCAGTGCAGGAGATTTCATCTCTGCCAGCTAAGATCCTTAAGGAGAGGTCTGCTGAGGCTGGCAAATCCTGGCCAGCACCAGTTTTCTTGGTTGGAATTTTTTCTTCATCTCTCGGAGCTAAGCTGAAAACTTAGCCAGCCTGTCTCTGGCTTGAGTTTTGTGAGCAGTGCAGGAGATTTCGTCTCTGCCAGCTAAGATCCTTAAGGAGAGGTCTGCTGAGGCTGGCAAATCCTGGCCAGCACCAGTTCTTCTTGGTGGGAATATTTTCTTCATCTCTCGGAGCTAAGGTAAAAACTTAGCCAGCCTGTCTCTGGCTTGAGTTTTGTGAGCAGTGCAGGAGATTTCGTCTCTGCCAGCTAAGATCCTTAAGGAGAGGTCTGCTGAGGCTGGCAAATCCTGGCCAGCACAAGTTTTACTTCTTGGGAATTTTTTGTCTAACTCTCGGAGCTAAGGTGAAAACTTAGCCAGCCTGTCTCGGGCTTGAGTTTTGTGAGCAGTGCAGGAGATATCGTCTCTGCCAGCTAAGATCCTTAAGGAGAAGTCTGCTGAGGCTGGCAAATCCTGACCAGCACCAGTTTTTCTTCTTGGGAATTTTTTGTCTAACTCTCGGAGCTAAGGTGAAAACTTAGCCAGCTTGTCTGGTGCTTGAGTTTTGTGAGCAGTGCAGGAGATTTCGTCTCTGCCAGCTAAGATCCTTAAGGAGAGGTCTGCTGAGGCTGGCAAATCCTGGCCAGCACCAGTTCTTCTTGGTGGGAATATTTTGTCTAACTCTCGGAGCTAAGGTGAAAACTTAGCCAGCTTGTCTCGGGCTTGAGTTTTGCGAGCAGTGCAGGAGATATCGTCTCTGCCAGTTAAGATCCTTAAGGAGAGGTCTACTGAGGCTGGCAATTCCTGGCCAACACCAGTATTTCCTGGTGGGAATTTTTTCTTCATCTCTCGGAGCTAAGGTGAAAACTTAGCCAGCTTGTCTGTGGCTTTAGTTTTGTGAGCAGTGCAGGAGATATCGTCTCTGCCAGCTAAGATCCTTAACGAGAGGTCTGCTGAGGCTGGCAAATCCTGGCCGGCACCAGTTTTTCTTGGTGGGAATATTTTGTCTAACTCTCGGAGCTAAGGTGAAAACTTAGCCAGCTTGTCTCGGGCTTGAGTTTTGTGAGCAGTGCAGGAGATATCGTCTCTGCCAGCTAAGATCCTTAAGGAGAGGTCTGCTGAGGCTGGCAAATCCTGGCCAGCACCAGTTTTTCTTCCTGGGAGTATTTTGTCTAACTCTCGGAGCTATTGTGAAAACTTAGCCAGCCTGTCTCTGGCTTGAGTTTTGTGAGCAGTGCAGGAGATTTGGTCTCTGCCAGCTAAGATCTGTGGATACCCTACATTTTAGTTAGCTGTGCTGGCAGCACTGTGTTGCAGAGTTAAGACTTTCGTCCTTGAGCTCTTTCCTAAACAAGTACATAACTCTTGCTTGCTAATTACGAAAAGAGACCCTGACCAGCCAAGTACAGCTCGTGTTGAGAGCTTGCCCGTGTGAATGAACAGATAAGGTGCTTCTTGTACACCAGATGCGCATGGGAGTGAACGGGAGAGTATGATAAAAACAGACCTGGGAAAATCTGTTTTCCCTGTGTGATAACAGAGTGATTGAAGGAGTACATGAGCTAATAACAACCCTGGCTGTATAGTCTGATCTCTTGTTTGTAACCCAAAAATAGTGCTTCGTGCTAGTAGGTATAAATATGTGTGCCTGCTTGCAATAAAGTGAATTCCGTTTTCCACCATCTCGGAGTTCGTGCGTGCTTCTCAACAAAGATCCTTAAGGAGAGGTCTGCTGAGGCTGGCAAATCCTGACCAGCACCAGTTTTTCTTGGTGGGAATTTTTTCTTCATCTCTCAGACCTAAGGTGAAAACTTAGCCAGCTTGTCTCGCGGTTCAGTTCTGTGAGCAGTGCAGTGAAGAGGGGTCCCTTCGGAGAGCCGGCCAAGTTAACGATCATCACACCAATATGGCTACAGATCGTCCTCCCTTTATTGCCCCGGACAGCTCAATATATACAGTTCAGCAGTGTCCCCGCGCCTGCCCCTTAACAGAGTTGGTCAGTTACAGGTTTACACGCGCCAGTGTTTTATTGGGCAGTGCCATTCCACTATGCAAGCGGCTCTCGCCCCCCCTTCTGCCCCCGGGCCCAGCACCTCCAGCCAAGCATCTCACAAAGCTCTCACAAAACAGATAAAACCTCCTCCTCCCCGTGTTCCAAGGCAGCTTCAAGGACAGAGCCTTTGTTTAGGCCTAAGCTGGGTTGTCCACGTTTTTAAAGTTATACCGCGCCTCTGCTCCACAAGAAATTCCTCTACAGTGCAGGAGATTTCATCTCTGCCAGCTAAGACCCTTAAGGAGAGGTCTACTGAGGCTGGCAAATCCTGGCCAGCACCAGTTTTTCTTGGTGGGAATTTTTTCTTCATCTCTCGGACCTAAGGTGAAAACTTAGCCAGCCTGTCTCTGGCTTGAGTTTGTGAGCAGTGCAGGAGATTTCGTCTCTGCCAGCTAAGATCCTGAAGGAGAGGTCTGCTGAGGCTGGCAAATCCTGGCCAGTACCAGTTTTTCTTGGTGGGAATATTTGGTATAACTCTTGGAGGTAATGTGAAAACTTAGCCAGTCTGTCTCTGACTTGAGTTTTTTGAGCAGTGCAGGAGATTTCGTCTCTGCCAGCTAAGATCCTTAAGGAGAGGTCTGCTGAGGCTGGCAAATCCTGGCCAGTACCAGTTTTTCTTGGTGGGAATTTTTTCTTCATCTCTCGGAGCTAAGGTGAAAACTTAGCCAGCCTGTCTCGGGCTTGAGTTTTGTGAGCAGTGCAGGAAATTTCACCTCTGCCAGCTAAGATCCTTAAGGAGAGGTCTGCTGAGGCTGGCAAATCCTGGCCAGCACCAGTTTCTCTTCGTGGGAATTTTTTGTCTAACTCTCGTAACTAAGGTGAAAACCTAGCCAGCCTGTCTCTGACTTGAATTTTGTGAGCAGTGCAGGAGATTTCGTCTCTGCCAGCTAAGATACTTAAGGAGAGGTCTGCTGAGGCTGGCAAATCCTGACCAGCACCAGTTTTTCTTGGTGGGAATTTTTTCTTCATCTCTCGGAGCTAAGGTGAAAACTTAGCCAGCTTGTCTCGGGCTTGAGTTTTGTGAGCAGTGCAGGAGATTTCGTCTCTGCCAGCTAAGATCCTTAAGGAGAGGTCTGCTGAGGCTGGCAAATCCTGGCCAGCACCAGTTTTTCTTCTTGGGAGTATTTTGTCTAACTCTCGGAGCTATTGTGAAAACTTAACCAGCCTGTCTCTGGCTTGAGTTTTGTGAGCAGTGCAGGAGATTTCATCTCTGCCAGCTAAGACCCTTAAGGAGAGGTCTACTGAGGCTGCCAAATCCTGGCCAGCACCTTTTTTTCTTCATGGGAATTTTTTCTTCATCTCTCGGAGCTAAGGTGAAAACTTAGCCAGCTTGTCTCTGGCTTGAGTTTTGTGAGCAGTGCAGGAGATTTCGTCTCTGCCACCGAAGATCCTTAAGGAGAGGTCTGCTGAGCCTGGCAAATCCTGGCCAGCACCAGTATTTCTTGGTGGGAATTTTTTCTTCATCTATCGGAGCTAATGTGAAAACTTAGCCAGCCTGTCTCTGGCTTGAATTTTGTGAGCAGTGCAGGAGATTTCGTCTCTGCCAGCTAAGATCCTTAAGGAGAGGTCTGCTGAGGCTGGCAAATCCTGGCCAGCACCAGTTTTTCTTCGTGTGAATATTTTGTATAACTCTCGGAGCTAAGGTGAAATCTTATCCAGCCTGTCTCCTGCTTTAGTTTTGTGAGCAGTGCAGGAAATTTGGTCTCTGCCAGCTAAGATACTTAAGGAGAGTTCTGCTGAGGCTGGCAAATCCTGGCCAGTACCAGTTTTTCTTGGTGGGACTTTTTTCTTCATCTCTCGGAGCTAAGGTGAAAACTTAGCCAGCCTGTCTCGGGCTTGAGTTTTGTGAGCAGCGCAGGAGATTTCGTCTCTGCCAGCTAAGATCCTTAAGGAGAGGTCTGCTGAGGCTGGCAAATCCTGGACAGCACCAGTTTTTCTTCTTGGGAGTATTTTGTCTAACTCTCGGAGCTATTGTGAAAACTTATCCAGCCTGTCTGTGGCTTGAGTTTTGTGAGCAGTGCAGGAGATTTCATCTCTGCCAGCTAAGACCCTTAAGGAGAGGTCTGCTGAGGCTGGCAAATCCTGGCCAGCACCAGTTTTTCTTCGTAGGAATTTTTTCTTCATCTCTCGGAGCTAAGGTGAAAACTTAGCCAACCTGTCTCTGACTTGAGTTTTGTGAGCAGTGCAGGAGATTTCGTCTCTGCCAGCTAAGATCCTTAAGGAGAGGTCTGCTGAGGCTGGCAAATCCTGGCCAGCACCAGTTTTTCTTGGTGGGAATATTTTGTATAACTCTTGGAGCTAAGGTGAAAACTTAGCCAGCCTGTCTCTGACTTGAGTTTTGTGAGCAGTGCAGGAGATATCGTCTCTGCCAGCTAAGATCCTTAAGGAGAGGTCTGCTGAGGCTGGTAAATCCTGGCCAGCACCAGTTTTTCTTGGTGGGAATTTTTTTCTTCATCTCTTGGATCTAAGGTGAAAACTTAGCCAGCCTGTCTCTGACTTGAATTTTGTGAGCAGTGCAGGAGATTTCGTCTCTGCCAGCTAAGATCCTTAAGGAGAGGTCTGCTGAGGCTGGCAAATCCTGGCCAGCACCAGTTTTTCTTCGTGGGAATCTTTTGTCTAACTCTCGGAGCTAAGGTGAAAATTTAGACAGCTCTTCTCTGGCTTGAGTTTTGTGAGCAGTGCAGGAGATTTCGTCTCTGCCAGCTAAGATCCTTAAGGAGAGGTCTCCTGAGGATGGCAAATCCCGGCTAGCACCAGTTTTCCTTGGTGGGAATTTTTTCTTCATCTCTCGGAGCTAAGGTGAAAACTTAGCCAGCTTGTCTGGGGCTTGAGTTTTGTGAGCAGTGCAGGAGATTTCATCTCTGCCAGCTAAGATCCTTAAGGAGAGGTCAGCTGAGCCTGGCAAATTCTGGCCAGCACCAGTTTTTCTTCGTGGGAATTTTTTCTTCATCTCTCGGTGCTAAGGTGAAAAATTAACCAGCCTGTCTCGGGCTTGAGTTTTGTGAGCAGCGCAGGAGATTTCGTCTCTGCCAGCTAAGATCCTTAAGGAGAGGTCTGCTGAGGCTGACAAATCCTGGTCAGCACCAGTTTTTCTTCTTGGGAGTATTTTGTCTATCTCTCAGAGCTAAGGTGAAAACTTAGCCAGCTTGTCTCGGGGTTCAGTTCTGTGAGCAGTGCAGGAGATTTCATCTCTGCCAGCTAAGATCCTTAAGGAGAGGTCTGCTGAGGCTGGCAAATCCTGGCCAGCACCAGTTTTTCTTCTTGGGAATTTTTTGTCTAACTCTCGGAGCTAAGGTGAAAACTTAGCCAGCTTGTCTGGGGCTTGAGTTTTGTGAGCAGTGCAGGAGATTTCGTCTCTGCCAGCTAAGATCCTTAAGGAGAGGTCTGCTGAGGCTGGCAATTCCTGGCCAGCACCAGTTTTTCTTGGTGGGAATTTTTTCTTCATCTCTCGGAGCTAAGGTGAAAACTTAGCCAGCCTGTCTCTGGCTTGAGTTTTGTGAGCAGTGCAGGAGATTTCGTCTCTGCCAGCTAAGATCCTTAAGGAGAGGTCTGCTGAGGCTGGCAAATCCTGGCCAGCACCAGTTTTTCTTGGTGGGAATTTTTTGTCTAACTCTCGTAACTAAGGTGAAAACCTAGCCAGCCTGTCTCTGACTTGAATTTTGTGAGCAGTGCAGGAGATTTCGTCTCTGCCAGCTAAGATCCTTAAGGAGAGGTCTGCTGAGGCTGGCAAATCCCGGCTAGCACCAGTTTTCCTTGGTGGGAATTTTTTCTTCATCTCTCGGAGCTAAGGTGAAAACTTAGCCAGCTTGTCTGGGGCTTGAGTTTTGTGAGCAGTGCAGGAGATTTCATCTCTGCCAGCTAAGATCCTTAAGGAGAGGTCTGCTGAGGCTGGCAAATCCTGGCCAGTACCAGTTTTTCTTGGTGGGAACTATTATTTCATCTTTCGGAGCTAAGGTGAAAACTTAGCCAGCTTGTCTCGGGGTTCAGTTCTGTGAGCACTGCAGGAGATTTCATCTCTGCCAGCTAAGATCCTTAAGGAGAGGTCTGCTGAGGCTGGCAAATCCTGGCCAGCACCAGTTTTTCTTTGTAGGAATATTTTGTCTAACTCTAGGAGCTAAGGTGAAAACTTAGCCAGCCTGTCTCTGGCTTGAGTTTTGTGAGCAGTGCAGGAGATTTCGTCTCTGCCAGCTAAGATCCTTAAGGAGAGGTCTGCTGAGGCTGGCAAATCCTGGCCAGCACCAGTTTTTCTTGGTGGGAATTTTTTGTCTAACTCTCGGAGCTAAGGTGAAAACTTAGCCAGCTTGTCTGGGGCTTGAGTTTTGTGAGCAGTGCAGGAGATTTCGTCTCTGCCAGCTAAGATCCTTAAGGAGAGGTCTGCTGAGGCTGGCAAATCCTGGCCAGCACCAGTTTTTCTTGGTGGGAATTTTTTCTTCATCTCTCGGAGCTAAGGTGAAATCTTAGCCAGCCTGTCTCTGGCTTGATTTTTGTGAGCAGTGCAGGAGATTTCGTCTCTGCCAGCTAAGATCCTTAAGGAGAGGTCTGCTGAGGCTGGCAAATCCTGGCCAGCACCAGTTTTTCTTGGTGGGAATTTTTTCTTCATCTCTCGGAGCTAAGGTGAAAACTTAGCCAGCCTGTCTCTGGCTTGAGTTTTGTGAGCAGTGCAGGAGATTTCGTCTCTGCCAGCTAAGATCCTTAAGGAGAGGTCTGCTGAGGCTGGCAAATCCTGGCCAGCACCAGTTTTTCTTCTTGGGAGTATTTTGTCTAACTCTCGGAGCTATTGTGAAAACTTATCCAGCCTGTCTGTGGCTTGAGTTTTGTGAGCAGTGCAGGAGATTTCATCTCTGCCAGCTAAAACCCTTAAGGAGAGGTCTACTGAGGCTGGCAAATCGTGGCCAGCACCAGTTTTTCTTCGTGGGAATTTTTTCTTCATCTCTCAGAGCTAAGGTGAAAACTTAGCCAGCCTGTCTCGGGCTTGAGTTTTGTGAGCAGCGCAGGAGATTTCGTCTCTGCCAGCTAAGATCCTTCAGGAGAGGTCTGCTGAGGCTGGCAAATCCTGGCCAGCACCAGTTTTTCTTCTTGGGAGTATTTTGTCTAACTCTCGGAGCTATTGTGAAAACTTATCCAGCCTGTCTGTGGCTTGAGTTTTGTGAGCAGTGCAGGAGATTTCATCTCTGCCAGCTAAAACCCTTAAGGAGAGGTCTACTGAGGCTGGCAAATCCTGGCCAGCACCAGTTTTTCTCGGTGGGAATTTTTTCTTCATCTCTCGGAGCTAAGGTGAAAACGTAGCCAACCTGTATCTGACTTGAGTTTTGTGAGCAGTGCAGGAGATTTCATCTCTGCCAGCTAAGATCCTTAAGGAGAGGTCTGCTGAGGCTGGCAAATCCTGGCCAGCACCAGTTTTTCTTGGTGGGAATATTTTGTCTAACTCTTGGAGCTAAGGTGAAAACTTAGCCAGCCTGTCTCTGACTTGAGTTTTGTGAGCAGTGCAGGAGATATCGTCTCTGCCAGCTAAGATCCTTAAGGAGAGGTCTGCTGAGGCTGGTAAATCCTGGCCAGCACCAGTTTTTCTTGGTGGGAATTTTTTTCTTCATCTCTTGGATCTAAGGTGAAAACTTAGCCAGCCTGTCTCTGACTTGAGTTTTGTGAGCAGTGCAGGAGATTTCGTCTCTGCCAGCTAAAATCCTGAAGGAGAGGTCTACTGAGGCTGGCAAATCCTGGCCAGCACCAGTTTTTCTTCGTGGGAATATTTTGTATAACTCACGGAGCTAAGGTGAAAATTTAGCCACCCTGTGTCTGACTTGAGTTTTGTGAGCAGTGCATGAGATTTCGTCTCTGCCAGCTAAGATCCTTAAGGAGAGGTCTGCTGAGGCTGGCAAATCCTGGCCAGCACAAGTTGTTATTCTTGGGAGTATTTTGTCTAACTCTTGGAGCTAAGGTGAAAACTTAGCCAGCTCTTCTCTGGCTTGAGTTTTGTGAGCAGTGCAGGAGATTTCGTCTCTGCCAGCTAAGATCCTTAAGGAGAGGTCTGCTGAGGCTGGCAAATCCTGGCCAGCACCAGTTTTTCTTGGTGGGAATTTTTTCTTCATCTCTCGGAGCTAAGGTGAAAACTTAGCCAGCCTGTCTCTGGCTTGAGTTTTGTGAGCAGTGCAGGAGATTTCATCTCTGCCAGCTAAGATCCTTAAGGAGAGGTCTGCTGAGGCTGGCAAATCCTGGCCAGCACCAGTTTTTCTTGGTGGGAATATTTTGTCTAACTCTCGGAGCTACGGTGAAAACTTAGCCAGTCTGTCTCTGACTTGAGTTTTGTGAGCAGTGCAGGAGATTTCGTCTCTGCCAGCTAAGATCCTTAAGGAGAGGTCTGCTGAGGCTGGCAAATCCTGGCCAGCACCAGTTTTTCTTGGTGGGAATTTTTTCTTCATCTCTCGGAGCTAAGGTGAAAACTTAGCCAGCTTGTCTGGGGCTTGAGTTTTGTGAGCAGTGCAGGAGATTTCGTCTCTGCCAGCTAAGATCCTTAAGGAGAGGTCTGCTGAGGCTGGCAAATCCTGGCCAGCACCAGTTTTTCTTCTTGGGAATATTTTGTCTAACTCTCGGAGCTAAGGTGAAAACTTAGCCAGCCTGTCTCTGGCTTGAATATTGTGAGCAGTGCAGGAGATTTCGTCTCTGCCAGCTAAGATCCTTAAGGAGAGGTCTGCTGAGGCTGGCAAATCCTGGCCAGCACCAGTTTTTCTTCGTGGGAATTTTTTCTTCATCTCTCGGAGCTAAGGTGAAAACTTAGCCAGCCTGTCTCTGGCTTGAGTTTTGTGAGCAGTGCAGGAGATTTCGTCTCTGCCAGCTAAGATCCTTAAGGAGAGGTCTGCTGAGGCTGGCAAATCCTGGCCAGCACCAGTTTTTCTTGGTGGGAATTTTTTCTTCATCTCTCGGAGCTAAGGTGAAAACTTAGCCAGCCTGTCTCTGGCTTGAGTTTTGTGAGCAGTGCAGGAGATTTCGTCTCTGCCAGCTAAGATCCTTAAGGAGAGGTCTGCTGAGGCTGGCAAATCCTGGCCAGCACCAGTTTTTCTTGGTGGGAATATTTTGTCTAACTCTCGGAGCTAAGGTGAAAATTTAGTCAGCCTCTCTCTGGCTTGAATATTGTGAGCAGTGCAGGAGATTTCGTCTCTGCCAGCTAAGATCCTTAAGGAGAGGTCTGCTGAGGCTGGCAAATCCTGGCCAGCACCAGTTTTTCTTGGTGGGAATTTTTTCTTCATCTCTCGGAGCTAAGGTGAAAACTTAGCCAGCTTGTCTGGGGCTTGAGTTTTGTGAGCAGTGCAGGAGATTTCGTCTCTGCCAGCTAAGATCCTTAAGGAGAGGTCTGCTGAGGCTGGCAAATCCTGGCCAGCACCAGTTTTTCTTGGTGGGAATATTTTGTCTAACTCTCGGAGCTAAGGTGAAAACTTAGCCAGCTTGTCTCTGGCTTGAGTTTTGTGAGCAGTGCAGGAGATTTCATCTCTGCCAGCTAAGATCCTTAAGGAGAGGTCTGCTGAGGCTGGCAAATCCTGGCCAGCACCAGTTTTTCTTGGTGGGAATTTTTTCTTCATCTCTCGGAGCTAAGGTGAAAACTTAACCAGCCTGTCTCTGACTTGAGTTTTGTGAGCAGTGCAGGAGATTTCGTCTCTGCCAGCTAAGATCCTTAAGGAGAGGTCTGCTGAGGCTGGCAAATCCTGGCCAGCACCAGTTTTTCTTGGTGGGAATATTTTGTCTAACTCTCGGAGCTAAGGTGAAAACTTAGCCAGCCTGTCTCTGGCTTGAGTTTTGTGAGCAGTGCAGGAGATTTCGTCTCTGCCAGCTAAGATCCTTAAGGAGAGGTCTGCTGAGGCTGGCAAATCCTGGCCAGCACCAGTTTTTCTTCGTGGGAATTTTTTTCTTCATCTCTCGGAGCTAAGGTGAAAACTTAGCCAGCTTGTCTGGGGCTTGAGTTTTGTGAGCAGTGCAGGAGATTTCGTCTCTGCCAGCTAAGATCCTTAAGGAGAGGTCTGCTGAGGCTGGCAAATCCTGGCCAGCACCAGTTTTTCTTGGTGGGAATTTTTTCTTCATCTCTCGGAGCTAAGGTGAAAACTTAGCCAGCCTGTCTCGGGCTTGAGTTTTGTGAGCAGTGCAGGAGATTTCGTCTCTGCCAGCTAAGATCCTTAAGGAGAGGTCTGCTGAGGCTGGCAAATCCTGGCCAGCACCAGTTTTTCTTCGTGGGAATATTTTGTCTAACTCTCGGAGCTAAGGTGAAAACTTAGCCAGCTTGTCTCGGGCTTCAGTTCTGTGAGCAGTGCAGGAGATTTCATCTCTGCCAGCTAAGATCCTTAAGGAGAGGTCTGCTGAGGCTGGCAAATCCTGGCCAGCACCAGTTTTTCTTGGTGGGAATTTTTTGTCTAACTCTCGGAGCTAAGGTGAAAACTTAGCCAGCTTGTCTGGGGCTTGAGTTTTGTGAGCAGTGCAGGAGATTTCGTCTCTGCCAGCTAAGATCCTTAAGGAGAGGTCTGCTGAGGCTGGCAAATCCTGGCCAGCACCAGTTTTTCTTGGTGGGAATTTTTTCTTCATCTCTCGGAGCTAAGGTGAAAACTTAGCCAGCCTGTCTGGGCTTGAGTTTTGTGAGCAGTGCAGGAGATTTCATCTCTGCCAGCTAAGATCCTTAAGGAGAGGTCTGCTGAGGCTGGCAAATCCTGGCCAGCACCAGTTTTTCTTGGTGGGAATTTTTTGTCTAACTCTCGGAACTAAGGTGAAAACCTAGCCAGCCTGTCTCTGGCTTGAATTTTGTGAGCAGTGCAGGAGATTTCGTCTCTGCCAGCTAAGATCCTTAAGGAGAGGTCTGCTGAGGCTGGCAAATCCTGGCCAGCACCAGTTTTTCTTGGTGGGAATTTTTTCTTCATCTCTCGGAGCTAAGGTGAAAACTTAGCCAGCTTGTCTGGGGCTTGAGTTTTGTGAGCAGTGCAGGAGATTTCATCTCTGCCAGCTAAGATCCTTAAGGAGAGGTCTGCTGAGGCTGGCAAATCCTGGCCAGCACCAGTTTTTCTTGGTGGGAATTTTTTCTTCATCTCTCGGAGCTAAGGTGAAAACTTAGCCAGCTTGTCTCGGGGTTGAGTTTTGTGAGCAGTGCAGGAGATTTCATCTCTGCCAGCTAAGATCCTTAAGGAGAGGTCTGCTGAGGCTGGCAAATCCTGGCCAGCACCAGTTTTTCTTGGTGGGAATTTTTTGTCTAACTCTAGGAGCTAAGGTGAAAACTTAGCCAGCCTGTCTCTGGCTTGAGTTTTGTGAGCAGTGCAGGAGATTTCGTCTCTGCCAGCTAAGATCCTTAAGGAGAGGTCTGCTGAGGCTGGCAAATCCTGGCCAGCACCAGTTTTTCTTGGTGGGAATTTTTTGTCTAACTCTCGGAGCTAAGGTGAAAACTTAGCCAGCTTGTCTGGGGCTTGAGTTTTGTGAGCAGTGCAGGAGATTTCGTCTCTGCCAGCTAAGATCCTTAAGGAGAGGTCTGCTGAGGCTGGCAAATCCTGGCCAGCACCAGTTTTTCTTGGTGGGAATTTTTTCTTCATCTCTCGGAGCTAAGGTGAAAACTTAGCCAGCCTGTCTCTGGCTTGAGTTTTGTGAGCAGTGCAAGGAGATTTCGTCTCTGCCAGCTAAGATCCTTAAGGAGAGGTCTGCTGAGGCTGGCAAATCCTGGCCAGCACCAGTTTTTCTTGGTGGGAATTTTTTCTTCATCTCTCGGAGCTAAGGTGAAAACTTAGCCAGCCTGTCTCGGGCTTGAGTTTTGTGAGCAGTGCAGGAGATTTCGTCTCTGCCAGCTAAGATCCTTAAGGAGAGGTCTGCTGAGGCTGGCAAATCCTGGCCAGCACCAGTTTTTCTTCTTGGGAGTATTTTGTCTAACTCTCGGAGCTAAGGTGAAAACTTAGCCAGCCTGTCTCTGGCTTGAGTTTTGTGAGCAGTGCAGGAGATTTCATCTCTGCCAGCTAAGATCCTTAAGGAGAGGTCTGCTGAGGCTGGCAAATCCTGGCCAGCACCAGTTTTTCTTCGTGGGAATTTTTTCTTCATCTCTCAGAGCTAAGGTGAAAACTTAGCCAGCCTGTCTCGGGCTTGAGTTTTGTGAGCAGTGCAGGAGATTTCGTCTCTGCCAGCTAAGATCCTTAAAGAGAGGTCTGCTGAGGCTGGCAAATCCTGGCCAGCACCAGTTTTTCTTCGTGGGAATATTTTGTCTAACTCTCGGAGCTAAGGTGAAAACTTATCCAGCCTGTCTGTGGCTTGAGTTTTGTGAGCAGTGCAGGAGATTTCATCTCTGCCAGCTAAGATCCTTAAGGAGAGGTCTGCTGAGGCTGGCAAATCCTGGCCAGCACCAGTTTTTCTTGGTGGGAATTTTTTCTTCATCTCTCGGAGCTAAGGTGAAAACTTAGCCAGCCTGTCTCTGGCTTGAGTATTGTGAGCAGTGCAGGAGATTTCATCTCTGCCAGCTAAGATCCTTAAGGAGAGGTCTGCTGAGGCTGGCAAATCCTGGCCAGCACCAGTTTTTCTTGGTGGGAATATTTTGTCTAACTCTCGGAGCTAAGGTGAAAATTTAGCCAGCCTGTCTCTGACTTGAATTTTGTGAGCAGTGCAGGAGATTTCGTCTCTGCCAGCTAAGATCCTTAAGGAGAGGTCTGCTGAGGCTGGCAAATCCTGGCCAGCACCAGTTTTTCTTGGTGGGAATCTTTTGTCTAACTCTCGGAGCTAAGGTGAAAACTTAGCCAGCTGTCTCTGGCTTGAGTTTTGTGAGCAGTGCAGGAGATTTCGTCTCTGCCAGCTAAGATCCTTAGGAGAGGTCTGCTGAGGCTGGCAAATCCTGGCCAGCACCAGTTTTTCTTGGTGGGAATTTTTTC
>JAJGST010000123.1:0-29769 GCA_020746105.1 Trogon surrucura
TACTAATCACTATTTTAATTAAATTAGTTGGTTGATAAATATACAAAACCTCACTTATGCTAAGAAATCACAGATGCAGATGCCTTATGAAAATGGCTAGAGCTAGAGCTGGTACAAGTTGCAAAACTGGCAGGGAACGTTTTGTACTTAGCAAAGCCAGATCTGTATCACTGCACCTGCCCCTTAATACTACCAGCATATCTGCCTTAGACAGATCAATATACGCGGGCATGTCTCCCTATCTTTTGTGTGCTTTGTGATCAAACGTGGTCTCAGCGCAAGGACCACGGATTGTACGGAAATAAGATATATGAATATTAATAGGGGCTGAACCAATCATTATAAAGGTTAACATTAATAGCGGGCATTGTATGCATGTTATGTTAAAATACGTCAAAGATTCTAATTTTGCATCAAAAGGGCATAAATAGGCTGAATTGTTGTGATATCTCCGAAGCAGCGAGCGGTTTCCATGCAGCCGCAGCACTGCAATAAGGAAGTGCCTGCTTATCTACGTGTAGGTAAGTTTTGTTGTTTTTGCGACCTTCCCCTTTGAAAATCGCAACACGAAACCCCGAGCAACCTGGCAAAAGCCTCGGAGGGCGGCGGGAGGGGAGCCACGCCACCCCGACACAAGACACCGCAGCCTGTCCTTGCTCCGTGTTGAAGAGACGGACGCGGGCGACGCTGCAGCCCAGCAGCCTCGGGCCGTGGCGCGGAGCAGCCGGTCGGGGCTCACGCCGGGTCCCCGGCCCCGCAGCGGACCCGCGTGCGGTCAAACAAGCCTCGTGTCCAGTTTCTGCAGCCGGCTCGTGTCGTCCTTTCTACTAAGTTCGTAGAAATAAGGCGCCGAACCCCCCCGCCCTCCCGCAGCGAGGCGGCAGCTCTGCCACCACCGCGCCCGCGGCGCGGAGGGGCTCACGCCGCAGCCAGGCCGCCCCGCCCCGGCCAAGAAAACACAAACCAAGAGGTATAAAGGGTATAAAAAGGCCTGTGGGCAGCAAGGAGTGCAGACGGTCCAGCGCTCCCCCTGCCTCCAGCCTCCGCGCCGCCACCCCTGTAACAGCCACGGGCGACCCCCAGCTCCCTTTCCCGGCAGCAGCCCGCAAACACGGCCACCATCGCCGTGATCAGCCGCTTGGCTTTTGGCCGACGTGGGCTGCTGGCCACACTGCTGGCTCTGGGCAGGCTGGGCTGCGGCAGCGGGGACGGCGGAGGTTTGGCTGAGCTGAAAGGCCAGGCGAAGGCAGCTGGAGGCGATTCCAGAGCTCCCAGGCAACATCAGCTTTGCTTTCTGGGGCGTTCTCCTGAAGAAACCCGGCTGTCGGGCCGGGGTTTCGCCTCCTATTCCTGCTGTTCCTGGGTGACACCAGGGCCACGGGCCTCCCTTCAGCGGGATCCGCCCCGGGACAGGGCGGAGAGAGGGAGGGGGCAGCTCGGTGCGAGGGCAAGTCCGCCCCTCGGGGGATGCGGGGAGTTTCTATCGGGCACTGCGCGAGGCAGCCCGGTTGCTATGGCTGCGGGGGGCCTTCTCCGCCTGGCTCTGCGCGGCGCAGCCGCTGTCGCTATGGTAACGGGGGGGCCTTCCTTCGGCCGGGCGCGGTGTGCGCCATGGCGGCGGCCTCGCTGAGCGCGGGGCGGGCGGCCCTTGGGCACGGCCGGGCAGCCGCGGTTCCCCACGAGTGGGCGGCGGGAGCCGTTTGGAGCGGGGAGCGGCGAGGGGCGAGGGGAGAGCTCTTGGGCGCCTGGGCTCCCCCCAGCCTGGCGGCGCCGGCCCGGCACCTCTCGCCCTCTCTCCTCGGGCTCTCTGTGTGGAACCGTGAGCTCTCTCCGCTCTCAGCCGCGCTCCTCAAGCGGGCAGCCCCGCTGGGGCCGCTGCCCGACGAGGATATTGGCGTCAGCACCTTGGAAGTGCTGCAGAAATGCCGCGGTTTCGGTCGCTGCTTCAGGCTGGCGGAGAAGGAGAGCGGGAAGCCCTGCTGGTGGCAGACGTACCGGCAGCACACCGCCCCCAAACCCGTCCTGTAAAGGCCTGATGAGGTGCATTGGTGTGAGGTTGGCCCTTTCCCAGTGTAGAAGTTTGCAGAGCACAGATGTCTTCAAGGGAAATGGATGGCAGTTTTCTGGCAGGAGGGAGGCTGGTTGGGATCTTCTAAAAGATGTGGAGCCAAGTAAAGAAGTAATTCCTTGCAACCCCGGTAGTACCAGAGAAAGCAGAGCAGGACCCAGAGCTTTAGACCTGCCTAAAATAATCACCACCTGGCACCCAGTGACGCGAGCTCTCCGACGGAGAAGTGGAAAAAAGAGAGACCCCTGCCCCGAGCAGCTCCCTCTATCTACCCTGGGCATGATGTCATGATGGTATCGAATATCCCCTTACGCTTTACATTTATCACTAGCTTTCTTGTTATATATATATATGCACACATGCGCCTATACACAGATATCATTCTCTTAATCTGTGCACCCCCTCCCCCCTGCAGTGTATCCCTTGAATTCATGCAGGCCATGGCTTTGAGGTTCCATTCATTGTAACAGTTCTTTAGGGTAGGAGAGAATGATGCTTGATTGTGTTATGCTTCACCCAGAACTCACGCCGTACTTGGCTTGGCCTATGCCCACGGTCCGAAGCTTGAAGACATCATCTTAGGGAAGTCACTGGGCGCCACCTCAGGTTCCCTTATCACTGTCCATCCCTCGTTTTCATCATAGTCTGTCCTTTATTAGTCTGGGTCGTTCTTACTGTAATATCAATCGACGTGACACATAACAACAAGCAGCAATGATGACATACATTGGCAGGGTAATTTATCAGTTAACATCATATGATTTAGTCCACTGGCTATTCTCTCACAAAGTTAAATCCCCTTGAGGTACACATCAAACATCCACAGCCTTCTGCATCACCCACCAAGTACACCCAGGCCCCTGAGCAAAAGCAACCCCACGGATGGGTTTGCCTTTGCCTGAGGCAGGGCTAGCCCATACCGTCTTCCCCAACATGTTCCTCATACGCATGGTAGGGACTTTATCTCCATCCACAGTAGGCGGGAGTTTTGACTGGGCAGGCCCGGCTCGATTGGAAGATCCTCTATTATTTACTAACCATGTGGCTTTTGCTAAATTTGTGTCCCAGTGTTTGAAAGTTCCATCACTCATTGCTCTCAATGTACTCTTTGGCAGTCCATTGTGCCGTTCAACTTTTCCAGAGGCTGGTGCATGATATGGGACGTGATACACCCACTCAGTGCCGTGCTCTTTGGCCCAGGTGTCAATGAGGCTGTTTCGGAAATGAGTCCCATTATCTGACTCGATCCTCTCCGGAGTGCCTTGTCATCACAGCACCTGCTTTTCAAGGCCTAGGATGGTGTTGCGAGCAGTGGCACAGGGCACAGGATATGTTTCCAACCACCCGGTGGTCATCTCCACCATTGTGAGTACATGGTGTTTGCCTTGACGGGTTAGTGGGAGCGTAATATAGTCAACCTGCCACGCCTCCCCATATCTGGATGCATCGCCCTCCATACCACAAAGGCTTTACCCGCTTGGCCTGCTTGATAGCAGCACATGTTTCACATTCATGGATAACCTGTGCAATAGCATCCATGGTCAGGTCCAGCCCTCGATCACGAGCCCATCTGTGTGTTGCATCCCTTCCCTGATGGCCTGAGGAGTCATGGGCCCACCAAGCTATGAACAATTCACCCTTGTGCTGCCAGTCCAAGTCCACCTGAGACACTTGGATCTTAGCAGCCCAATCTACCTGCTGGTTGTTTAGGTGTTCATCCATAGCTCGATTCTTGGGTATGTGGGCGTCTACATGATGTACTTTCACAACCAGATTCTCCACCTGGGCAGCAATATCTCACCACAATTTGGCAGCCCACATGGGCCTACCCCTGCGTTGCCAGTTATTCTGCTTCTATTGCTGTAACCACCCCCACAGAGCATTTGCCACCATCCACGAGTCAGTGTAGAGATAGAGAACTGGCCACTTTTCTCGCTCAGCAATATCTAAAGCCAGTTGAATGGCTTTTACCTCTGCAAACTGACTCGATTCACCCTCCCCTTCAGTGGCTTCAGCAACTTGCCAGGTGGGGCTCCATACAGCAGCCTTCCATCTTCGATGCTTTCCCACAATGCGACAGGACCCATCAGTGAACAGAGCGTATCGCTTCTCATCCTCCCGTAATTCGTTATATCGTGGGGCCTCTTCCGCACGTTTCACTTCCTCCTGCTGTGACACTTCAAAGTCCTTGCTTTCTGGCCAGTTTGTAATTGCCTCCAGAATTCCCGGTCAATTAGGGCTCCCCATTTGGGCCCATTGTGTGAGCAGTGCCATCCATTTACTCCACGTGGCATCAGTCACATGATGTGTAGATGAGGCCCTCCCTGTGAACATCCAGCCCAAAAACTGGAAATCGGGGTACTAAAAGGAGCGGTGCCTCAGTACCAATTACTTCTGAGCAAGCTCGGACTCCTTCATGTGCTGCCAGTATCTCCGTCTCGGTGAGAGCGCAACAGGACTCAGATCCTCTGTATGCCCGACTCCAAAACCCTAAGGGTCGGCCTCGGGTCTCCCCTGGTGCCCTCTGCCAGAGACTCCAGTCAGGGCCATTCTGCCCAGCTGCAGTGTAAAGCACATTTTGAACAGCTTGTCCTGTCCGGACTGGCCCAAGAGATACTGCACAAACAATCTCTTGTTTAATCTGCTCAAAGGCTTCTTGCTGTTCAGGGCCCCATTTAAAATCGTTCTTCTTCTGGGTCACCTGGAAAAGAGAGCTTACAATCTGGCTGTAACTTGGGATCTGCATCCTCCAAAACCCCACTGCGCCTAAGAATGCCTGTGTCTCCTTTTTGCTAGTTGGTGGAGACATAGCTGCTATCTTGTTAATCACATCCATGGGAATCTGGCGGCGTCCATCTTGCCACTTTACTCCTAAAAACTGAGTCTTCCATGCAGGCACTTTCACCTTACTACGTTTTATGGTACAACCGGCTTTCAGAAGGATTTGAATTATCTTCCTCCCTTTCTCAAAACCTTCTGCCGTATTGCCCCATACAATAATGTCATCAGTGTACTGCAGGTGTTCTGGAGCTTCCCCCTGTTCCAGTGCAGCATGGATTAGTCTGTGGCAAATGGTGGGGCTATGTTTCCACCCCTGGGGCAGTCGATGCCAAGTGTACTGGGTGCCCCTCCAAGTAAAGGCAAACTGTGGCCTGCACTCTGCTGCCAGAGGGATCGAGAAAAATGCATTAGCGATATCAATGGTGGCATACCATTTGGCAGCCTTCAATTCTAGCTCATATTAAAGCTCGAGCATGTCTGGCACGGCAGGACTCAATGGCGGCGTAACTTCATCCAAGCCACGATAATCCACTGTTAGTCTCCATTCCCCATTAGCTTTTCGCACTGGCCATGTGGGGCTGTTAAAGGGTGAGCGAGTTTTGCTAATAACCCCTTGGTTCTCCAGCTGACGGATCAGCTTATGGATGGGAACCAGGGAGTCTCGGTTGGTGCGATATTGCCGCCGATGCACCGTTGAGTTAGCAATTGGTACCTGTTGTTCTTCAGCTCTCAATAAACCCACCACAGAAGGGTCCTCTGAGAGATCAGGCAAGGTGGACAACTGTTTAATTTCCTCTGCCTCCAAAGCAGCTATGCCAAAGGCCCACCGGTACCCCTTTGGATCCTTGAAGTACCCGCTCCTGAGGAAGTTTATACCAAGAATGCATGGAGCCTATGGACCGGTCACAATAGGGTGTTTATGCCACTCATTTCCAGTCACACTTACTTCAGCTTCCAATACAGTCAGTTGTTGGGATCCCCCTGTCACCCTAGACATACAGATGGGTTTTACCCCTCTATACCCTGATGGCATCAAGGTACATTGTGCACCTGTGTCTATTAGAGCCTTGTATTCCCGTGGAGCTGACGTGCCAGGCCATCGGATCCACACAGTCCAGTAGACCCGATTGTCCCTCTCCTCCACCTGGCTGGAGGCAGGGCCCCTCTAATCTCAATCAGAGCCACTCACTTCTTGTGAGTATGAATTAGAGGTTCCTTCAAGAGGATCAGAGACGAAATCTGCTCTCCTGTTTTGTCTGGAGGGCTTCCCACTGGAAACCGGAGCAATACTTTTCTTATGATAATGCTTCTTTGCTGCTTCCCTTTGCAACTCATGTACTTGTGCATCTAGGACTGAAGTAGGTTCTCCATCCCACTTCCTCATGTTCTCTCCATGGTCATGTAGGTAAAACCACAGAGTAGTCCGGTATTCCAGGTTCCCTCTCTTGAGCAGAGGAGTACCCAATCCTAACAGCTGAGACACGTGCCCGTGTGGGTTGAGAGCAGGACATATCCACTTCGAGCTGCTCGAGCTCCCGGGACAGTTGCTCCACAGCCAAAACACAAGCCCGTAGGGATGAAGACAGACTTCCTTTGTACTGCTGGAGACTACGGGCCAATTCATCCACGGTGATGTCTCTCCAGGACATCACTGCTAACGAGTTTGTGTATGTTTGCGGTGCACTTTGTAGGAAGTTCCGCCACATGCCTTGTGTGCATCGGACTTCATCTGGATCAGTGAGTGACTGCTCGTTATCTGGATTATTGTAAATCACCTCCAGCACAGTCAGTTCCCTCAGACTGGATACCTCTCTCCATTGAGGTCCATTTACCTGGGTGGCATGCAGTGTCTTCCTTGAGGAGGTGCTTTTCCCTCATGCCTGATAGAAGTTGCTTCCACAGTCTGAGGGTTTGTGTCTGCCTCCCAAGCACTTTGTCAATGCCCCCTTCCCTAGAGAGGGATCCCAGCTGTTTGGCTTCTTTACCCTCCAGTTCCAGGCTACCGGCTCCACTGTCCCAGCATCGGAGCAGCCAGGTAATAATGTGCTCACCTGGATGGCGGCCAAAGTCCTTTCACATGTCTCGCAGCTCACTGAGGGACAGAGACCGGGTGATTATCTCTGGCTTTACCTCCTCTTCTTGTTCTTGTGATGACCCTGCTTCATTTTCATCCCTCGCCAAGCGAACCGATTTCTTCGTGTACTTCTTCTGTATTGGGGCAACCAGTACTGGCACAGGCTGGTTTTCTGGTTCAGCCGCAGCGCCTGTCACAGGGGTTGAGGCAGTCACAGCATTCATTGCAGAGGTTGGAACAACCACATCATCTACTGGTTTGTCTTTAGGTCCAGAGACCTCCTCTTCCCCTTGGGAATAATGGGTGATATTGAAAATGGCTCGGTAGGCATGGGCCAGGCCCCAGCACACAGCAGTGATTTGGGCTTCTTTGGAGTGGCCAGGCTGACAGCATACTTTCTCCAAATACTCTGCTAGTTTTCTAGGATTCTGTATATGTTCAGGGGTGAAATTCCAAAATACTGGAGATGACCATTGTCCTAGGAGCTTGCCCATATCCTCCCACACACCTTGCCACTCATAGTTATCTGGCTTCAGGACAGGTCTCTGGGTGATATCCTTACAAAATTTTGGTGTGACCCTGAGCAAGATCTGACACACATTCAGGAGATACAGGATGAGAACCATGCTGGATTTGGTATTCCAAGAATATTCAAAGTTTTCTGTTGTGATTAGCTTGAAGGATAAGCAGGAGAAAACATTCTCCTCCACTTTCCCCATGGATTCGGTGCAGTTACTAATGAATTCTGAGAGGAGGCACCCAAGGCATGGGAATGACAATAGTGCCTCATACAAATACCACCTTACCCTCATGGCCAGTGATGCAATCATAGCATAAGCTGTCATCACCCAGTACAAAAGAATTATGCTTTTGACCCCTTTTCTGCATTTGATAAATACTATTGCAGGACATACATAGGATACATAAGGATTCAGGCAATGCCACAGTGATGACCATGAACTACTTGACTAATGTGCGAAATTAATCTAACAAAATTATCTTTTTAATACTCTTTCATTAAATCTGCTGTTATCTCAAACCCCTGGCCCCACGTTGGGCACCAAAAGATGTCGTGGTTCAAGCCGACTGACCAGCAGGGAGAGACAAAGGAACTGTGCGGTCGCTCCCTCGCTTGCTCCCCGCTACCGGGAGTGAGGGGGAGAACCCGGAAGGAGCAGTAGGCAGAGCCTCGTGGGGTTGAGATAAAAACAGTTTGTTTTAATGATGAAACGTAAATGGTAACAATAACAGCGAAATAACTGTAGTGTTTAACCAGATATAACGCGAGTAATATGTAACGTCTCACCACCCAGAACCCAGCAACGTGAGCTCTCAGATGGAGAGGTGGAAAAGAGAGAGACCCCCACCTCAACCAGCTCCCTCTGTATACCCCGAGCATGACGTCATGATGGTATCAAATATCCCCTTGGCTAGTGGCTAGTTTGGTTCAGCTACCTGGCTAAGCCCAGCTCCCAACCTCCAGTGAAAATTAACCCTATCCCAGATGAACCCAGTACAACAGGTTTAAAAAAATTACTTGCTTATTTTTCAGTCATAGAATCATAGAATTGTCAGGGTTGGAAGGGACCTTAAAGATCATTCAGTTCCAACCCCCCCACCATGGGCAGGGACATCCCCCACTAGATCAGGCTGCTCAGAGCCCTGTCCAACCTGGCCTTAAAAACTTGCAGGGATGGGGCTTCCACCCCCTCTCTGGGCAACCTGTTCCCATGTCTCACCACCCTCATGGTGAAGAACTTCTTCCTAACGTCCAATCTGAACCCATCCATCTCCAGCTTTAATCCCTTCCCCCTAGTCCTGTCACTACCCGACATCCTAAAAAGCCCCTCAGCAGCTTTCTTGTAGGCCCACTTGAGATACTGGGAGGCCACAATAAGGTCTCCTCAGAGTCGTCTTTTCTCCAGACTGAACAACCCCAACTCTCTCAGTCTGTCTGAGCTGGTGCTCCAGCTCTCTGATCATCCTCGTGGCCCTTCTCTGGACACACTTCAGCACGTCCATATCTTTCTTGTGCTGTGGTCTCCAGAACTGGACACAGTACTTCACGTGAGGTCTCGTAAGAGTGGAGTAGAGGGGAAGAACCACCTCCCTCGACCTGCTGGTCACACACCTCTTGATGCAGCCCAGGATACGATTGGCCTTCTGGGCTGCAAGTGCACACTGACGACTCATGTTGGGCTTCTCGTCCAACTGTACCCCCAAGTCCTTTTCTTCAGGGCTGCTCTCAAGCCAATCACAGCCCAGCCTATACTGGTGCTTGGGATTGCCTCGACCCAGATGAAGGGCCTTGCATTTGGTCTTGTTGAACTTCATGAGGTTGGCCTGGGCCCACCTCTCCAGCCTGTCAAGGTCCCTCTGGATGGCATCCCTATTCTCCAGTGTGTCAGCTGCCCCACACAGCTTGGTGTCATCAGCAAACTTGCTGAGGGTGCGCTCAATGCCACTCTCCATGTCGCTGACAAAGATGTTAAACAAGACTGGTCCCAGTACTGATCCTTGAGGGACTTGTCACTTGTCACTGGCTTCCACTTGGACATGGACCCCTTGACAGTCACTCTTTGGGTGCAGCCATCAAGCCAGTTCTTTATCCACTGAATTGTCCATCCATCAATCCCATATTTTATCAGCTTGGAGACCAGGATGTCATGCAGGACAGTGTCAAAGGCTTCGCTGAGGTCCAAGTAAATGACATCAGTTGCTCTTCCCTTGTCTATTGATATTGTGACCTTCTCGATTTACCCTTGGTGAAGCCATGTTGACTGCACCCAATCGTCTCTTCGTTATTTTTCTGCCTCCGCAGTGCCTCCAGGAGGATCTGCTCCATGATCTTGCCAGGCACGGAGGTGAGACTGACTGGCCTATAATTCCCCAGATCCTTCTTTCTGTTTTTGAAAATGGGTGTATTGGGTTGGCCTGGCTGGATTTTGGTGGTGGTGGGGAGCTGCAGGGTGGCTTCTGCAAGAAACTGCAAGAAGCTGCTAGAAGTCTGAGTGGAGAGTAATTTGTCCATGTGAGAGCAACATGCCCTTGTGGCCAAGAGGGGCAATGGGATCCTGGGGTGCATTAAGAAAAGTGTGTCCAGCAGGTCTAGGGAAGTTCTCTTCCCCCTCTACTCTGCCCTGGTGAGACCACACCTGGAATCCTGTGTCCAGTTTTGGGCTCCCCAGTTCAAGAGAGACAGGGACCTACCGGAGAGAGTCCAATGGAGAGCTACAAGGATGATTAAGGGACTTGACTGTCCTGTGAAGAGAACTGGGGCTGTTTAGCCTTGAAAAGAGATGACTGAGAGGGGATCTTATGAACGTATATAAATATCTGAGGAGTGGGTGTCAAGAGGAAGGAGAATTTCTTCTCAGTGGCACCCAGCAATACAACAAGAAATCACAATACCAATGCGATTTCCAATACTGGTCTCTATGATGGGCTCACTGCCATCACGCTGGGCATCCTCCATCAGCAGGAACATGGGCTGAAGCCAGCTCAAGCCCATTGTTTTCTTGAAAATTCTTTTGTTCACTGTTTAGTTTTTATACTCTGCATTGAGCAGAACCACGTGTTCACTCCCCCCATGCTGGCCTGGCTAACTCAGGAGGTGTTCACATTCTTCTAATGAACTCAGGGAGTTAGGCCACCAGCTGATCCACTCAGCTGATAGAGCTGCTTATCTACAACACCCTCTGGTCCCCTTTGTGGTGAGATCAAATCAGCTTCTTTGCAAAAGCTGTGGTTGGCCACATCCTGAGTTGCGTATGGACATGACCCTTGTCCAGCTCTTCTGGGCCTCCTTCCACTGTGGGGCTTTGTTGGTCGGTCACAGCTGACGGTGGCCAGAGTTGGGCATGGGTACATGGGGGAGGGCTGGAGTATGTGTTGGGGGGTGGCCACAACAGGTTTTCAGAGGGGAGAAAATTTGCTGTGAAACAGAAAGAAAAAAGGATTATCTAAAATTGTTTGGAGGACACTGATTGTATTGCTCAGGAGCAGCATCACTGTTGGTCCTGTGCTGGCACAAGTAGTTGGAGGAGCTTGTGGAGATCACAGAATGTTAGAGGTTGGAAGGGACCTCAAAAGATCATCTCCAACCACCCTGCCAGAGCAGGATCATCTGCAGTAGGTCACACAGGAACACATCCAGACGAGTCTCCTTCCAGAGAGGGAGACTCCACAACCTCCCTGGGCAGCCTGTGCCAGTGCTCTGCCACCCTCACAGTGAAAAAGTTTTTCTTGATCTTTTTTGTGGAATCTCCTATGTTCCAGCTTGTATCCATTGCCCCTTGTCCTGTCATTGGACGTCGCTGAGAAGAGCCTGGCTCCGTCCTCCTGACACTCCCCCTTGACATATTGATAAACATTAATGAGGTCACCCCTCAGCCTCCTCTTCTGCAAGCTAAAGAGACCCAGCTCCTTCAGCCTTTCCTCACAAGGGAGATGTTCCACTCCATTAGTCATCTGTGCTGGACTCTTTCAAGCAGTTCCCTGTCCTTTTTGAACTGAGGGGCCCAGAACTGGACCCAATATTCCAGATGCGGCCTCACCAGGGCAGAGCAGAGGGGCAGGAGGACCTCTCTCAACCTTCTAGCTACCCCTCTTCTAACACACCCCAGGAGGCCATTGGCCTTCTTGGCCACAAGGTCACAGTGCTGGCTCATGGTCATCCTGCTGTCCACCAGAACCCCCAGGTCCCTTTCCCCTACACTGCTCTCCAGCAGGGCAGTCACCAACCTATACTGGTACTTGGGGTTCTTCTTTCCCAGGTGCAAGACTCTACACTTGTCCTTGTTGTATTTCATAAAATTCCTCCCTGCCTAACTCTCTGGTCTGTCTAGGTCTCTCTGAATGGCAGCACAGCCTTCTGGGGTGTGTCAGCCACTCCTCCCAGTTTTGTGTCATCCGCAAACTTGCTGACAGCGCTCTCTAATGCCTCGTCCAGGTCATTGATGAATATATTGAAAAGCACTGGTCCCAGTACGGACCCCTGAGGGACTCCAGTAGACACAGGCCTCCAGCCAGACTCTGCCCCGGTGACCACAACTCTCTGACTTCTTTCCTCAACCAGTTCACAATCCACCTCACTACTCGGTCATCCAGACCACACTTCCTCAGTTTAGCCAGGAGGATGCTGTGGGAGATGGTGTGAAATGCTTTACCCAAATCCAGATAGATGACGTCCACTGCACGGCCATCATCCATCCACCCGGTTATGTCTTCATAAAAGCCATTCAGAAATTCCCTTGTACCTGTGGAGGGCAGCAAGGGCTTGTGGCACCTTGGTATATCTTATTTCCTCATGTAAGTCAGGCCAGCTGGGGGCTGTGAAATTTGGCTAATGAGTCTGTGAAATACCTTTAGGGCCTCCTTTGAACACTGCCAGGACAGTGTAGCCTGACAGATACTGAGCTGTGCTTTGAACGCTGAGCTGTGTTACGGGTAATCAAAAGATCCCACCCTGTTGCGGTGTGTATTGGAGATGAAACCACAGTGCTTTGCTGTCGGTGAGTGCACTTAAAAATGTGTACGTTCATCTCAGGTTCACAAAGTACAGGGAAAATCTGGAATTTGAAATGCAGATGTACAGATCTTCTGTTTGATTCCTAAAGAGGACTGACCTCAATTTTGGTATTCTTCCAGTTTTGGTAACATCAGAAAAATGAAAACATATTATTCTTTGCTCTTTATGTTCTGCGAGGTGAAATTTTTGCCTTGTACTGAGCGAAGGAGGGAGAACTCTCCCTGGTCCCTTTCCTTTGAAGAAGCTTACGCTCCACTGCAGAGGCTTTGGTAGAGTTCTCTAAGCAAAATATTTCTGTGGAGACAAACCTTACACTGGGGCAATCCTGCTTTGCTTCCAGCCACATAACGGTGTCACCCTTTAATGAGGCAATTCTTTGGGTTTTTATGCTTTGCTAAGCAGAGAAGTGATTCTTCAGACTTGAGTGAAGTTGTGAAGAGCATCTCCAGACCTAGGGATGCTCAGGGTCCATCTGCTCTTGGGATTACATAATTATTTACTTACACCTGTGCCTTGCCTGTAGTCATTCTCAGGGAGCTGGGGATTATTATTTACTCAGCCTCTTTGTTATACAGCCCTTTCCTAAAACCGAGGAATGGTTTGGGTTTAAGGAGCTGTTAGGTAAGGGTTTAGGAATGTTGTATTTTTCCATCTGAGGATTAAGGAGCTGTCTGCCTACCTGATTTTGCTGAAGGCCCTGTCAATAAATGACAAATGGGAGGCCTACTGGTTAGAGGTTGGGAGAGATCATAAAACTGGAGAGAACTGGCTTGGCTTTGTTTTGTTCTGCGCAAGAAATAATATATACAGAGATATGTACATATATGTTGCCTCTATGGCCCCCAGCTGTGTTTGTTACAACAAATTTGAAGTCAACCTGAGGGTCTGATGGAAAGTTAGAGTGAATTTTAATTTCATTCTAAAGAAAAAATGAATGCAAACATCTCATACTCCACAGACTAGTTTTGCATGTGGGCGTGTGTGGTGATGTTTTGGTTCTGTGTCCTGTGCTGCAGAGGTGCAGCCTGCCTGCTAGTTCATTCTACATTTTCAAAACCCCCTTTTTGCTGTGGGGAAAAATGGGTGACACTCAGTTTGGAGCTCTCCAGTAGCACCATTCATCCTCCGCTAGAAAACCTTTCCTGTAGATCGAAGCAGCTTTCTGTGAAGCAACATTTAAGAAATCGCTGTGTATGTTTTGCGAGTGAAGGCCAGGAAGCATCACGTAGCAGCAGGGCGGCTTTTTTGGGAGCAGAGCACACCTTGTGTGTGACTGCTGTGTCTTAACCCTGCACGTGTGCAGACATATGCCTGCCTGGCAGGATGCACACCCTCGACAAAAGTCAGGATCTTTTTATCAAAGAAATCAACAGGAAGGGTTTGGGGGATGCTAATTCTGCTTCTTTGGACTGTGTGCCGGCTTCGGACAGCTCTTTCGAGGTGCTGGCACTGTCCCTGCATCCTGTCCCACCCTGAAATCATTAAGATTTTCTCAGTGCTTCTTGTCTCTTACCCTACGTGTCCCAAGAAGCTGTGAAGCGAGGTGGTGGGATCTTGACGACCGAAATAGGCACCTTCAAAACCTTTCCCCTGTTGTGCCTTCTGTGCTTCCACACCCCAGCAGGCCTTCTCATCCTTCCTTCACATGAGACTGAAGGTTTCAATTACAGTTCTCTACAGGTGTAGATTCTCTCTGTCAACAATTACTATCCAGACTTGGACTAAAAACTGGTGAATTAAAAAGGGAGATGCACCTAAAATTAAGCTTCTGAGCAAAGATATTCTTCCAAGCATGTAAGAACATCCTTTTGTTTGAACCTGCTTGACGTGTGATCCTCACTTTCTGGTTTTGGTTTCTAGGTCCAGGATGCTGAGGATGACTATGTCCACTTGAGGGTGTTTCAGAGCCTTCCTTACGAGAACTAAGGTCCCAGCCTTGCTGTATTTCAAACTGGCAAAACCAGGGAAGATCCCCTGACCTACTTCTGAGAGACGGCAAGGAACAGTGCTTCACATCGATGATAATTTTCTGATGCAAATGGTGGAGGAGCCGACTAGGAGAGGAGCACTGCTGGACCTCATCCTCACTAACAAGGAAGATCTGGTTGAAGCAGTAAAGGTTGAGGGCTGCCTTGGCTGCAATGACCATGAAATGGTGGAGTTCAGGATCTCATGTAGCAGAAACAAAATAGCAAGCAGAATTGCAACCCTGGACTTCGCCAAGGCAAACTTTGGATTTTTCAAACAATTACTAGAGAAAATCCCATGGGCAAGGCTGTTTGAAGGTAAAGGGGCCCAAGATAGTTGGTTAGCATTCAGGGACTGCTTCTACTGTGCTCAAGATCAGAGCATCCCGACACGTAGGAAGTCAAGGAAGGGATCCAGGAGACCCGCGTGGCTAAACAGGGATCTGCTGGGTAAGCTCAAGTGCAAGAGGAGAATTTACAGATCTTGGAAGGTGGGGCTGGCCACTTGGGAAGAATATAAGGCTGTTGTCCGAGGATGTAGGGAGGCAACTAGGAAAGCAAAGGCCTCCCTTGAATTGAACCTGGCGAGAGGGGTCAAGGACAACAGGAAGAGCTTTTTCAAATACGTGGCAGCTAAAACTAACACCAGAGGCAATGTAGGCCCACTGATGAATGAGGTGGGTGCCTTGGTGACAGAAGATACAGAGAAGGCAGAGTTACTGAATGCCTTCTTTGTCTCTGTCTACTCTGCCGGAGGCTGTCCTGAGGAGTCCCGTTCCCCTGAGGCCCCAGAGGAAGTCAGGGCAGTGGAGGAGTTTGCTTTAGTTGATGAGGACTGGGTTAGGGACCAATTAAGCAATCTGGACATCCATAAATCCATGGGTCCAGACGGGATGCATCCACGGGTGCTGAGGGAGCTGGCTGATGTCATTGCTAGACCACTCTCTATCATCTTTACCAAGTCTTGGGAGACGGGAGAGGTGCCTGAGGATTGGAGGGAAGCAAATGTCACTCCAGTCTTCAAAAAGGGCAAGAAGGAGGACCCGGGAAACTATAGACCGGTCAGCCTCACCTCCATCCCTGGGAAAGTGATGGAACGACTTATCCTTGGTGCCATCTCAAGGCATATCAAGGATAAGAGGGTCATTAGAGACAGTCAACATGGCTTCACCAAGGGGAAGTCGTGCTTGACTAACCTCATAGTCTTTTACGAGGATATAACAAGGTGGATAGATGATGGCAGAGCGGTGGATGTGGTCTACCTTGACTTCAGTAAAGCATTTGACACAGTCTCCCTGTTTTGGTTTGGCCTGGCCGGATTTCAGCGGCGGGGGGGGAGCTGCAGAGTGGCTTCTATAAGAAGCTGCTAGAAGCTCCCCAAGATTGATAGAGCCGATGCCAGCCGGCTACAAAGAGGGACCCACTGCTGGCCAAGGCTGAGCCTATCAGTAAGGTGATAGCAGAGGAACGCCTCTGTGAAAAACATATTTAAGAACGGGAAAAAGAACTGCGCCATAACAGCTGGCACAGAGATGGAGGAGTGAGAATCTGTGCAGACACCAAGGTCAGTGAAGAAGGAGGGGGGGGAGGATGAGCTCCAGGCGCCGGAGCAGAGAGAGTCCCCCGGGTCTGTGGTGAAGACCATGGTGAAGCGGGTTGTCCCCCTGCAGCCCGTGGGCGAGGTGCAGATGTCCACCGTGAGGATCACTGCGTAGATGTCCACCGAGGACTCAACGCCGTGTGGGTGGATGCCTGAAAGGGGGCTGTAGCCCGTGGGAAGCCCACATCAGAGCAAGTCGCTGCCGGAACCTGTAGCCCGTGGAAGAGAGGAATGCCCACGCTGGAGCAGGTTGGCTGGTGGGACTTTTGGGACGCTGCGGGTGGCTCACGCTGGAGCAGTTTCCCCTGAAGGACTGCACCTCAGACTCACGAGGGGTGGGCTGCCCCTCGTGAGGTGTCTCACGTTGGGCAGTTTGTGATGAATCGCCCTTCGTGGGACGACTCAAGCGGAGAAGAGAGCGTGAAGCTTGTCTCCCGTGAGAGGGACCCCACGATGGCACTGGGGGAGAGTGAAGAGTCCTCCCCTGGAGTGAAGAAGCGGTGAAACCAACGTCGGATGAACTGACCGCAGCCCCCATTCCCTGTCCCCCTGTGCCGCTCGGGGGGAGGAGGTGGAGAAACCGGGATTGATGTTAAGCCCGGGAAGAAGGGAGGGATGGGGGGAAGGTGTTCTGTTTAAGATCTGTTTGCTCTTTCTCACTTCTCACTACTCCTCTCTGATTAGTTCTCTTAATAAATGTACCTAATTTCCCCAAAACTGAGTCTGTTTTGCCCGGAACGGTAAATGAGGGTGATCTCCCTGTATTTATCTCAAACCCTGAACCCTTGGAAATATTTTCTCCCCCTGTCTAGCCGCAAAGGGGGAGTGAGAGAGTGGCTGTGTGGGTACCTGGCGGCTGGCCAGGGTCAACCCACGACAGCATCCTTGCTGCTAAACTGAGGAAGTGTGGTCTAGACTCTCGGGTAGTGAGGTGGACTGTGAACTGGCTAAGGGGAAGAAGCCAAAGAGTCGTGGTCAATGGGGCGGAGTCTGGTTGGAGGCCTGTATCCAGTGGAGTCTCTCAAGGGTCCAGTATTATTCAATATATTCATCAATGACTTGGATGAGGGACTAGAGAGTACTATCAGCAAGTTTGCTGATGACACCAAGCTGGGAGGAGTGGCTGACACACCAGAAGGCTGTGCTGCCATTCAGCGAGACCTGGACAGGCTGGAGAGTTGGGCAGGGAAAAATTTAATGAAATATAACAAGGGTAAGTGTAGAGTCTTGCATCTTGGTAGGAACAACCCCAGGTTCCAGTATAAGTTGGGGAATGACTTATTAGAGAGTAGTGTAGGGGAAAGGGACCTGGGAGTCTTGGTGGACAGCAGGATGACCATGAGCCTGTGACCTTGTGGCCAAGAAGGCCAATGGCCTCCTGGGGTGTATTAGAAGGGGGATGGTTAGTAGGTCAAGAGAGGTTCTCCTTCCCCTCTACTCTGCCCTGGTGAGGCCACATCTGGAATATCGTGTCCAGTTCTGGGCCCCTCAGTTCAAGAAAGACAGGGAACTGCTGGAGAGAGTCCAGCACTGGGCAACTAGGATGATGAAGGGAGTGGAGCATCTCCCTTATGAGGAAAGGCTGAGGGATCTGGGGCTCTTTAGTTTGGAGGAGACTGAGGGGTGACCTCATTAATGTTTACAAATATATCAAGGGTGAGTGTCACGAGGATGGAGCCAGGCTCTTCTCGGTGACAACCAATGATAGGACAAGGGGTAATGGGCTGAAACTGGAACATAAGAGGTTCCGCTTAAACTCGAGAAGAAACTTCTTCTCAGTGAGGGTGACGGAACACTGGAACAGGCTGCCCAGAGAGGTTGTGGAGTCTCCTTCTCTGGAGACATTCAAGACCTGCCTGGACACGTTCCTGTGTAGCATAATCTAGGCATTCCTGCTCTGGCAGGGGGATTGGACTTGATGATCTTTCGAGGTCCCTTCCAATCCCTGACATTCTGTGATTCTGTGTGATTCTGTGATTCACTTCTGCAAGTTACATGTGGTTTCTGCCTGCCTGTGCCAATAAATGCATGAAAATAAAAGCGCATATGGGTTTCGGGCCGTGCTTTGCTTGTGTTTTGGTGCTGTAGCGAAGGCTGGGTGTGTAATTGTCACAGGTGTATATAGTGCCTGGAAAGGACGTGGCAGCTGCCCCTTTTCCTGCATCCTGGCATCCTGGGTGAGATGCTTTAATTCCTCAAAGTGTGAAGACAGCCTGTGGCCTCCTGGCCTTTGGGAGTAGTCCTGCCCTTGTGCATCTAACGTAGTTTCCGCAAGAGCTCAGTCCCATGTTACAAAGCTTTAAGAGGCAGCAAGTCTGGTGTTAGCACCACTAACATCCTCTCACAGAGGAACATTTGGAGAAAATGCTCAGATTTTTGAACCGTGAAACCACTTTGTGGCTGGAGGGGAGTTACCACCACCAAAGAAGAAAAATGTCTACAAAACCACTGTCACCTGCAGAGCCGCTGCGGGTGCGCTCGGTCCCACTGTCCAGGTCATTAATGAAGATGCTCCACATTACCAGTCCAAATACTGACCAGGAGGGTACACCAGTAGGGACCGGCCTCCAGCTGGACTGTGCTGCTGCTGACCCTTTTGAGCATGGCAGCTCAGCTAGATTGCAGCCCACTTGCCTAGCACATGCTTCATCAATCTGTCTGTGAGGATGTTATGGAAGACACTATGAAAACTCTTGCTAAACTCAAGGTAATAACTCCTGTCTTTTCTGCCAAGACATTTACTTCATCATTGCAGGCTGTCAAGTTGATTTAAGCATGAGCTCCCCTTTGTAAATCTGTACTGCCGACTTCCACTCACCTTCTTGTCCTTAACGTGTTTGGAAATGGCTTCCAGGATTGCCTGCACCATCACCTTTGCAGGGACTGAGGTGAGGCTGATGAGCCTGTAAGTGCTCCAGATTCTCCTTCCGGCCCTTCTTGAAAATATTTGAAGAACCTCAAATTCCTGAAGGCAAGTCCTACCAGTAACGGCTGAGAACAAAGGCGACATTGAACGCTTCAGCCTTTTCTGCATCCTGTCAGCAGCTCCCCTGCTCCACTGAGCACAGAGGGCCCACGTTTTCCTTAGTGTCCCTTTTGCTGCCGATACACCCACAGAAACCTTTATTATCATCTTCCATGTCTCTCACCAAGTTGAATTGGAGTATTTCTAATTAAAACATACAACAAACATAGGGTTATCTGGAACACAGAAAGCGCTCGTGGAAAAAGCCTCTGAGCAAGGTAATGATCAATATCGAGAACCAGTAAAGAGAACAGTGAAACACCAGACAAATATGCCATCTCAATTCAAGAGAAATATTTATTGCAGAAATGCTTGTCCAGCTTAAGTTCCTTGCCAGGACTTTTCCTTAGGACTGAAAAAGAAGCAAGTAGTTTGGGGTTGATTTTGTTAAACCTGTACACCCCTCTACTGGTCACTATACCCTACTGCTGCAAGAGCATAAACACGATTACCAAGGGAATGCTTGTCTAAAAGACTAAAATCCTCTTTTTTTGCTTTCAAGTTCACCTCAGCTGAAGTCTCTCTACACGTCTTTGCCAATAAAACACACATTGCAATATAAATCGACAGATATACTCACAGCTGCAAAACAGCACAGAAAAGATTCCAGTTTTCTTCTTGCTCCCGGCTGTAAATAACAGGGGTGTCACTCCCAATTTGCAGACCAAGGAAGTCCACAAGCAGGACTCAGCCACAGTGAAGCTGCACCGCAGTCAGCGCAGCTTCTTGGGTTTGCGCAGTGTAGGTGAAAGGAAGAGCCGTGTGACTCTAAAATTTAGACACTGCTCAGTAAGGGAGTGGCACAAAACGAATTGAGGATTTTCTCCCCCAACCCAGCATTAAGATTAAAGAAAGACACTTTCTTTTCTCCTTTGTTGGCACAGGAATCAACATTTTGCAGCCTACAGGAAACGCACGTAAGAAATCGTTAGGAAAACGCACACAATGAGCTCTCTAGAAAAAAGCCAGCTCATCGTGCTGCGCCTTGCTGCTCTGGTAGCTGTGGAGACTCAGCGGCTTGTCCTCGTGGGGAAGGCTCCTGAACACCCGCAGGTGCACGAACTCATCATTGCCAACGTGGACCTGCAAAGCACGAAAACCAAGTGAGTCCTGTGGAGCAGCAGAGGGCTGTGGTGTGTTTGGACGGCAGAGAAGCGGAGAGGACGTAAGAAAACCCATCAGCTCAGAGGGTGTGGTCTTGTTTTAAACCAGGCTGGGAGTCACGACTCTGTGGAAACACCTCCTCATCCTTCTGTGCTTGTTCCTCCTCCCCAGGTACAGCGTGTACAGGTCGGGAACTGGGGTTGCAGAGAAGTCATTAATGGATTAAATATGTGCAAAATGTTCTAATTTTAACTGGCACAACAAGCACTTCAGGGCTTTGACTGCGTTTGCTGGGTTTTTGCGTGTGCCACTGCAACAGGCAGAGTCAGAGCAGATTTGACACTTCACTACATCTTTACGCATCTGGACTTCACCTAACGCAGCATCAGTGCTCAGCATCATAGGTGTGTAAATATCCCTCAAACCAAGTTTCAAAAAATAACAAACATTTACTCCATTTAATACAGGCAGGGAGATGGGCTGGGAGGTGGGGGGTGTATTATTTTTTTATCTATGTACAGATGTTTTTCTTATTAAGGTCAAATCATAAGCATCCGCCTGTAGGTAAGTAAATATAAAACACCACAATTCTAAATATTATACATGTTAATTAAAAAAAAATTAGATAATTCCCATTGCCCAGTGTTCTCTACCTTGATGAAGTAATTTGTTCCAGCAACCACCTGAGTTTTAAACTCCACAGCAGTGAAGACATCAAATGTTTTCCCTTCTTTTTCTTCCAGTTGACGTTTCACCTTAAGGAAACAACAGGTTACTTAAGATTGATGTAAGATTCAAAGATTTAGGACTTAAGACCCACATTCTCAGTGTGCCTCAGTACCCTCCATGTCACTGCTGCTGAATTCCCAGACAGCGTGCTCCCGCTTTTCCAAGTTGTTAAAAAGATTAAAATGAATAATGTTAAGGCTTTTTTTGTTAAAGCAAGCCCGGAGATCTAGACGGGCGGGCAGGCCAGGAAGGCAGTGTGATGCAGTTACCACAGGCCGACAGCGAGTCTGGAGCCTCCATCAAGAGACCTGTGTGGGCACGCAGATGGTTTATTGAGACAAATTATTTCCTCTACTGATGTCTCAGCTTCCCTTTCCGTCCTGTGTATCTAACAGTGAATGTAAAGTGGCTCCATATCTATGTGCACAAGACTTCAGGTCTTTTTAAAGAGACGTTTGTAATACACATCGTTTTTACAACAAGGAAAAGGGCCATCTTCAGCATGAGCTCCCTTTTCAAATTCAGAACAAGTTATTGCAGGCACAGCATCACCGAACAGACATCCAAAATTCAAGCTTTGAAAGCAAACTACCCAACCCTAACGCTCAGGGACAACACTTACTTGACACTTCTTCCTGCACATCTGCTGGAAACGGTAATGTTTTCAAAGTGCAAAAATTTCCCCCCCAAAATAATGAAGCATAAAGCCTTCCGAGTTGTCATCCCAGTTTCCAGACTGTAAAACTAGTGCTCAAGAAATCGGAATAACTTGTCCAATACCACAGAGGGAGTTCAGAGGAACTCATACGAGCTGCAGCTCTTCTCTCCCAGGCCAGGCTCTCTAAAACACCATAGCGCCGCAGTAAAATTCTTGGTCAGGAAAGTGTAAGACTTCAGGCTTTGTTTACAAGGACAATACGAATTAGTCCTGGGAGTCCTTGCTGCAAGCGCAGTTCTCTGCCACTGCATCATTACGTAGCTCTCCCTCCACTCCTGGTGCAAAGTGCCAGCCGTGATTTTTCTCATTCCAGCTACATGGCATACCTCCCCTTCTTGCTAAATTCAAGGGGAATAAACACATTTTCTTTCCTGCCTGAATCCCACCTGCTTCCTTGGGGCAAACAAGTGCCAGTTTGCCATTGCTCAGGTGCTCTGGGTAAAGTAGGAACAGAAGCAATTCCTGCAACAGGGTCTGTTCTCCCATCTCTCCAGCACCAAGAAGGCGCACGACCAGACTCCGGTGCCTTCCCACGACAGCTGATCAGTGACCATCCTCTCCCTGGGAGCCGAGACCATACTGCACGTCCTCTCTCAGAGGTCATACCTCTACGCTTCTTCCAGGCTACAAAGGGTAGGTCCAGCGTAAGGTAATGGTGTCTGGATGCTTTTGTACATCTGGGTTTTTGCCATACACAAATCAA
Organism: Trogon surrucura; assembly: GCA_020746105.1. NCBI lineage: Eukaryota > Metazoa > Chordata > Aves > Trogoniformes > Trogonidae > Trogon > Trogon surrucura. The sequence continues at coordinate 22,300 of JAJGST010000123.1, forward strand.
AGCGCACCCCACAACTTTGCATTCTAAGATGGAAGGAAAGGCACAGCCCCAGAAAGCACAGGGATTCAGTCCTCCCCTCCTCCCCTTCCCCCGAGTCAGAGGATCACAGAATGCATTGGGTTGGAAGGGACCATTTAAAGGTCATCTAGTCCCCAGTGGTTGAGGTGGAGCAAGAGGTTTTAGTTTCCTTCACCAGAGCCACTATTGCCAATTTTAAGCAGCAAAGGAGAGGGTGGACATCGGCATCCCACTGACCCTATCCTGTCCCGTGCTCCTTTAGCAATCCTAGGTGGTGTGCAAGGCTGGTTTCCGAGGTTTCAAAATTATCCCGGCTCAGCACATTTTGTACTTCCACCAGGAAGCTGAACACTGGGCTCCAGAATGTGGACAGCTCAGAGCCACAGGCAGCTGCAAGCTTGTCAGGGAGTCACCGTGGCAATGACTCACCAGAGCATGTGACAAATGGGCATCCTGCTTCACTACGGGGAGCGAAAGTCCAGGGAGAAACACTCCCTGAGAGACCTGGTATCAGCCCACCCTGACAGTTCAAGTCTCGATCTGGGGGTCCTGGTGGACAAGTGCCACTGAACACGAGCCAGCTCTGTGCTCTGGTGGCACCAAAGGTAACGGTGTGCTGGGATGCCAGAGCAGGAGCCCAGCCGGAAGAGAGCGGCAAGAGATTACTGCCCTTTACTTGTTAGGGAACATTTGGAACACCATGTCCAATCTCGGCCCCCAGTACATGAAAGATGCCGATAAACTCAGTGGAGGGCCACCGAGATGCCACGTGGCTAGAGCACTTGTGCTGTGAGGAGAAGAAAATGATCTTGCTCAGCCTGCAGAAGAGAAGGCTTTGAGGAAAGCTTTCCAATACCTACAAGAAATCAGGCTCTTCACTGAGGGATCGCAGAAGAATGAGACCGAATAGTCATAAATTGAAACTGGAGGCTCAGGGTGGATATGAAGAAAAACTTCTCCCCCGAGGACACTCCAGCAGTACAGCAGGTTGCCCAGAGAAACTCTGCAGTTTCCATTCTCAGAGGTTTTCAAGACCTGACTGCAGAAAGCCCTGAGCAGCCTGGTGCTGCTGAGCCCATGCTGGGGCAGGAGGTGCAATCCCTTCCCACCCCAACAACCTGTGATTCAATCATGGGGCTGAAGATTACCACGCCCTGAACGTTCTCAGGTGTTCTGCACAGCCTGTTTGCGCACTCGCCGGGCAGTTAGAGAAAAGCAGACAGTTCACGACACCCTGACTAACCTCTGCCAAAGGCTGACCAGGCCTCCTGGGTGGAAATCCTTGCTGTGGAGAGGCAGTTCCCATGGGACTCCTAAGCCAGACGCTGTCAGAAGGAAGCTGTCCTGCTCTGTCTCAGGCTGTACCAGCTCTGGGCCAGCAGCAGTACTTGCCAGGGCCAAGAACCTAAACAACATTCAGCCACTGCCACGATTCTTACGAAACCATACAATGGAGGCAAGAACTGGAAAAGCAGAAGCAGGAAACCTATTTACAGCAAGTGAACTGGCAGGCTCTATCAAATCTCCACAGTCATTTAAGCAAACAAAACAATTTCAGAAGTCTACCTTGATTTAACCAAACTAGCAAACTTCTTCTCAGTGAGGGTGACGGAGCCCTGGAACAGGCTGCCCAGAGAGGTTGTGGAGTCTCCTTCTCTGGAGACATTCAAGACCTGCCTGGACACGTTCCTGTGTGGCATAGTCTAGGCATTCCTGCTCTGGCAGGGGGATTGGACTTGATGATCTTTCGAGGTCCCTTCCAATCCCTAACATTCTATGATTCTATGATTCTATGATTTCCTTCACGGTCTGCATCCAGATGAGGATATGACTGCATGGGCAAATTTCAGTTTGGGGTTTTCTCAATTGCATTTCATTAAATAAAGCAATTTAAACCGGCAGTCAAAACAAGCTGGACAAACTTTGAAATACCTGACGTGCTTTAAATGAAAACGCCAGGGTTTTGGTTAATTCTGTCCACTTCTGAATCCAAATGGGTTAAATTTTTATATTCTTAACCTCACCAAACCTTGCAGCCTGCTTCAGAATAGAAAGTTGGGATTTCAAACCTAGCTTTCAGTCCACGTGCCAGGTTAACTGTGTTTCTGCGCTATCTTTAACATGACATGCAGGCCTTTTCAGGTCAAAACAATAGTAGCGACGCTCTCGGTGATTCTCGATAATGTGCTCATGACGGCAAACTCAGGCTGGAGTTTAGGAGATGCACATCCTTTTTTATTTTAAAAAAAAAAGAAAAGACAAATGCAGAATCAGAGGATTCTACAAGGTAAGCACTAATCTCAAATACTGCTGTGCTCTGGGCGCTCTGTACGCGTTTAGAAACTGCTACAGGCTGGGGAACAAATCTGGACAACGACAAAGTGTCTAAAACGCTGCAGCTCATCCTCTGTCTCTCTCCCCTGGCTTGACACACCCTCGACGATAAAACCAAACAGTGGAGGGAACCTGAGCTCCTGCGGCTGGGCTGAAAGACGACTGTGTGTGCTTTGAAAGGAGAACTTAGCTGTACACTGGGGTTTGTAGAGCAAAAGCGTGAGTTCCATGAACCTGCACAGGGATCGAAGCTGCTGTGAGCAGCAGGAGCATCTGGAGGTGGCAGCGGCCAGAGCTCACGTCTGCACCGGGAAACAGCTGGAACCGCCCCCTCAAAAAAAACCAACCCCAAAAACCAACCAAGGCTACAAAGTTTAGAGTACAAGGCTACAAGGCTGAGACTTTACAAGGGCCATCTGAAGGAGCTCCTTGCCCAGCTGAAGAAAAGGCACCTTGTGGAGCTGGAGCGCGCAGGGGCTGGCCGCCCGCCCCGCCCGGCCCGGCCCCGCCGCGGCCCAGATGGGAGCCGGGGCCGCCCCCCCTGCCCCCGGCCCCGCTCCCAGCCCTTCCGAACCCCCCAGCTCGCCCCGCCGGGGCTCAGCCCGGCCGCGCCAGGCCCAGCCAGGCGCCGGGAAGGCTCCGCAGAGGAAAGGCCTCCCCGCATCCAGCCCCGCGGAGCTGCCCGAGCACGCCCGAGGAGCGGCGGCTGCCGGCCCGAGCCGCCGGGCTCACACCGCGGATCCTGCCCTCCCCGTCACCTCGTCCGCCATCCGCTGCGTCTCCTCGGTGGCGGGCCGGGCCGCCGAGGTGCCCCCGCACAACATGCTGACGCCGCCGCTGCCGGCCGCCCCGCTCCGCCGCTCCCTCCCGGGCGGGGCCGGGCCTGCCGGCGGGGCGGGGCCGGGGCGGCAGCGCCTCGAAAGGCGCCTTTGGATCTCCCGAGCCCCGCTCAGCGTCCCGGAGGGGGCGGGAGTTCCGCGGCCTGCGCTGTGCTGCGAGGCAGTCCCGCTGCCCCCAGCCGCAGCGCGTTCGCTTTGCCCGTGGGTCTCCTCTGTGACACGTTCGCTTTGGTGGCGTGAAAAGTTCCCCTCTCCGGGGCTCCCTCCTCTGCCACGTTGGCAGAGTCGCAGAACGGTTTGGGTCGGAAGGGACCTTGAAGCCCGTCTGGTTCCAAGCCCTGCCGTGGGCAGGGACACCTCCCGCCGGCCCAGGCTGCTCCAAGCCCCGTCCAGCCCGGCCTTGGGCACCTCCAGGCAGGGGCTGCCACCGCTTCGTTGCTGCCTCTCCCAGGCTGGTGTTGCTGTGGCAAACCGAAGGCTGCGGTTGTAATAGAGGCTGCACAATGTTTGTTCATGAAAGCTACCTGATAAGGAAGTGATAAATCTCGTGGAATGCTAGGGAGTGATAGACCTTGTAGAATGCTAGGGAGTGACAGACCTTGTGGAATGCTACAGTGTGTGAGGGTGCAAACTGCAGTATCTGGCCAAAGAACTTATCCAAATAGGGGGGAGGGAAGGGGAATTTTACGACTATAAGAACTAATTAGCAGGCCACCTGATGAAGATGATGAGCCTTCCTCTTCAACGACCACCAGGAGGAAGAAAAAGACCCCCTAGCAACAACAGAAGCATGCGCAGACTACCAGTAACGACGTGGTACCCGGAAATACCACCTAGAGCTTATAGACTATAAAAATCACGGTCTCGTCGCTAACGGTTGCGAGCCGTTGGAGGTGCTGAGGCCCCCGGCCGCCCAGCGCTGTTTTGCTTATCACTGCTTGCTGATTATCTTAATTGGTAATAAAAACTTTGACTATGGTCTCAACCCGGAGTTTGAGTCCCGTCAATTTATAACAATTTTGGTGCCGTGACTCGGGTAGAGGCACTTCGGTGAGAACCTTCACTCAGGGGAGGCGCCCCACTGCTTTAAGTGGCCTCTGTTTAAAGGCATCCACTGAATCCTTCACCGACGAACCTTCTAAATTAGTGATAAGCAAAAGAAAACCGGTGACCCTGTAAACTTTGTGCACGAAGATCCGAACGAAGACGCAAGGATGCGTGAGTATAGGCCGGTTATCCGTTCGGTTGGGGTGGGTTTCCTGAGGTGTGCTGAACGAGACGTCCAATTGCGGACGAAGCAAGTGCGGACCCTCCAGTAGTGCAGTTCTCGTAGCCCGCGAGGGAGCGAGTCACGACCGAGGGGAAGCGTGTGTGTGTGCGTGTGAAGGCACCTCGGAAGATGGGTCAGAGGAAAAGCAAGCCTTCTGACTCCATGGGTGGGGAACCACAGGGTAGGCTTCCCCGGATACCCTCAGACAGTCTGCTGGGGTTAATGATTAAATATTGGAATGATTATCCTTTTAGGAAGGGTAAGAGCAAAGTAAAAATGATCTATTATTGTATGGAGGTCTGGGGAGGAAAAGAAATTCGCAGAGATTACCTATATTGGCCAGTATTTGGCTCCTTTGAGGATTGGATCTGCCAGGCTTTAAATATTTATGTGAACTTTAAAGAACCATTCAGCCTGGAAGAAAGTAAATACGCATCTCTGTGGATAGGGTCAGAGACGCGGGTGAATTTATACCCTCTTAAAGAAAAAGGGGGGCAGGAGCGAAAGAAAAGTAGATGCACGGAAGAAATCCGGGTAACCCCCCCCCACCGTATGTGCCACCTCCGCCACCGCCAGTCCCCAATCCCTCACCACAACCAACTGCCCCTCCCGTGAACCCAGACAGCGGTTCAGATTCAGATAGTGACCAGAACAATAGGCGTCTGACCAGAAGCCAGACACGAAGCCAGCAACGGCAAGGGAACAGTTTATATCCTCTTAGAGAAACTTTGATGGGAGGTCCACAGGCAGGGATGGGATATGTGGCAGTCCCCCTCAACTCAGGCGATGTCCGAGATTTTAAGGATGAAGTGGGGAATTTGTTAGAAGATCCTCTTGGGGTTGTGAAAAGGGTGGATCAGTTTTTAGGTCCTAACGTCTACACCTGGGAAGAGTTATGGTCCGTCCTGAGCATTTTGCTCACACCAGAAGAAAGGGGAATGCTGAGGGCAGGTATGCGGATTTGGGATGAAATACTGTATGTAAATCTTTTCTTTACACTCAAAAATGATTTAAAATCCAGGAAGGACTGTGGGTTAACGGTTCAAGATAGCAATGTTTTGGTGTTAAAAGCAGAAAATGACATGGTGGTGTTCGTCATGTAGCATTGGTAGGCAATGCAACAAATGTAAAAAGAAATGTGAGAAAGAAGGAGTAGAGGATGTTGATATGTTGGCTGGACTGAGGAGGAATAAGTAGGAAGCGGCTGCAGGGGATGAAAGGGGGGGCGAGTGGAGGACAGAGAGAAAGAAGAAACAGTGATACGGAGAGCTGTGGTGAGAGAGAAAAGTTTACAAGCCCCTCTCAGACAGGCGGCAGGAGGGTTTGGAAACTGGTTTAGTTAAAGGTGCTGTTTTCGGTATCCGGTTTAAAGACTTGGAAAGATAGCAGGCACGTGTAGGGAGGACCCTGAATGGGTACTGAAGGTTACGGAATGTCTGGAATGACAATGTCTCAGTTGATTGAGATAGCATATATAATTTATAGTAACAGGGAGAAGGCTGGAAAGAAAAAAAAAAAAAAAGAAAAGAAAAAAAAAAGGAAAAAAAAAAAAGGGAAATGAAAACAAACAAATGTGCAGCAATACTGGCAGCTGCAATAGCCTGGGAAGTCATAAAATCAGAGGACAGGGCTATTAGGCCTCAGGGCGGGGTAGGTAGGGGACTTCCTAGGAGAGCATTAAGGGTTGGAATATCATTGAGAAAAAGATGGGTGTGCTTTTTGTAAAAAGCAGCACTGGAGGACGGAATACTCACAATTCAGTCGGTGGGGTTTGAAAGAATACTGAAGTACGATGTTAGATACAGACTGTGTGAGATAAGAGGATGAATCTGAATCCTCAGCACAACCCCTGGTAATAGTAAAGTTGAAGAATGAGCAGTACTTGACTTAAAGGATGCTTTCTGGGAATGTCCGTTTACAGAGGATAGTAAACTTTTTCTTTTTTTTTTTGTATTTTAATGGGAACAAGAGGAAAAAGGGAGAATAGTAAAACAACAATTGATATGAACGGTCCTTGAGCAGGGATCCACAGGTTCTGTTTGGGCAAGCTTTGCAAGAGAATGCAAATTTACTCCGCCTCCATAGATTAGGTTACTGCAGTCTGTGGAGGGGGGGGGAGCACAACTTTAACGTGTTAAGTGTGCTTGGAAAATGCATAACAACAGAAAGAAAGTGGAGGAGGAAAGCAGAGAAAGAAAAACTCTGATACCAGCTGCTGGCAGTGGCTGTAGCGCAGCAAAATAACAGGGCTGGAGGAGGGTGTTCTCAGGCTCTGAGAGGCGGGCAAGGTCCTGGTGGAATGCCAAGGGCCAGAATGCTGTTAGAAAAAGATCAGTGTGTCTTTTGCAAAGAGAAGAGGCACTGAAAAAGAGAATGCTTGCAACCAAATCAGCAGTGATTTGAAGGAATTCTGGGGTCAAACATATAACGTGATGGTGGTGGGTTCAGACTGAGGGAAACCGAGGGTTATGAACTGGAACCTTCCCCGACAAAGCCCCTGGTTATAATAAGGTTGGGGAATGAGAAAATAAATTTTCTAGTAGATACAGGGGTTACTTATTTAGTATTAAACACATGTAAAGGTAATTCTAGTAAGCAAACTGAGTCAATTATTGGTGCCACAGGGCAAAGAGAAAAGCCAGCCGGTTTCTGGTTTTCTTTAACTGGCAAAGGGGGTTGCCCCATCAATTCCTACCAGACTGCCCTGTGTCGCTGTTGGAAAAAGGAAGAATTCAAGTTCATATTCTTGAAAATAAAGGTCTGGATGCCCAAGTTCTTACGTTACAGATGGAAGCTGTGCCGCAGGAAGTACTAGAGAGAGTAGAAAACACCGTAATAATTCTGGTTTGGGGCCTCAGAAACACCAGGAAGATCTTGAGCAGCGGAACTGGTAACCACCCAACTGAAGCCAGATGCCAGACTGGTAAGGTGGTAGATACTTTTTCAGGCTGGCCAGAGGCTTTTCCTTGTTGCTACCAATAAAGTAAGAGAGGTATCAAAAACATTACT
>JAJGST010000124.1:0-31009 GCA_020746105.1 Trogon surrucura
AATTTGGTGTTTCTGAGCATGAAAGTTCCCTAATTTGGTATTTCTGAGCCCCAAAGTTCCCTAATTCGCTGTTTCGGAGCCCCAAAGTTGCCTAATTCGCTGCTTCTGAGGCCCAATGTTCCCTAAGTTGGTGTTTCAGGGCCTAAAAGTTCCCTAAATCGGTGTTTCTGAGCCCAAACATTCACTAAATCACTGTTTCTGAGACCCGAAGTTCCCTAATTTGGTGTTTCTGGGCGTAAAAGTTCCCTAATTTAGTTTCTCTGGGCCTAAAAGTTCCCTAATTTGGTGTTTCTGAGGCCAAAAGTTCTCTAAATTGGTTTTTCCGAGCTCAAAAGTTCGCTAATTTGGTGTTTCTGAGCCCAAAAGATCCCTAAATCTGTGTTTCTGAGCCCAAACGTTCTCTAAATCTCTGCTTCTGAGCACCAGATTTCCCTAATTTGGTGTTTCTGGGACTAAAAGTTCCCACATTTACTTTTTCTGGGCCTAAAATTTCCCTAAATTGGTGCTTCTGAGACCAAAAGTTCCCTAATTTGGTGCTTCTGAGCCCAAAAGTTCTCTAATTTGGTGTTTCTGAGCCCAAAAGTTCCCTAAATTGGTTTTTCTGAGATTGAAAGTTCCCTTATTCGGTGTTTCTAGGCCTAAAAGTTCCCTAATTTAGTTTTTCTGGGCCTAAAATTTCCCTAAATTGGTGCTTCTGTGCCCAAAAGTTCTCTAATTTGATGTTTCTGAGCCCAAAAGTTCTCTAAATTGGTGTTTCCGAGCCCAAAGTTTTCTAGAACGGTGTTTCTGAGCCTAAACGTTCCCTAAATTGAAGCTTCTGGGCCCCAAAGTTCCCTAAATTGGTGTTTCTGAAGCCAAAAGGTCTCTAACTCAGTTTCTGAGCCCTAAATTTCCCTAGTATCGTATTTCAGGGCCTAAAAGTTGCCTCATTTAGTTTTTCTGGGCTTAAAAGTTCCCTAAATTGGTGCTTTTGAGCTCAAAAGTACCCTAAATCATTGCTTCTGGGCCTAAAAGTTCCCTAATTTAGTTTCCCTGGGCCTCAAAGTTCCATAAATTGGTGTTTCTGAGCCCAAAAGTTCCCTAAATCACTGTTTCTGAGCCGAAAAGTTCCCTAATTTGGAGTTTCTGACACTAAAAGTTCCCTCATTTAGTTTTTCTGGGCCTAAAAGATCCCTAAATCGGTGTTTCTGAGCCCAGACTTTCTCTAAATCTCTGTTTCTGAGCACCGGATTTCCCTAATTTGGTGTTTCTGGGCCAAAAAGTTCCCTAATATAGTTTTTCTGAGTCTAAAAGATCCCTAAATTGGCGCTTCTGATCCCCAAAATTCTCAAATATGGTGTTTCTGAGCCCAAACGTTCTCTAAATTGGTGTTTCTGAGCCCAAAAGTTCGCTAATTTGGAGTTTCTGATCCCAAATTCCCTAAATCGGTGTTTCTGCCCCAAACGTTCACTAAATCACCATTCCTGAGTCCTAAAGTTCCCTAATTTCGTGTTTCTGGACCCAAAAGTTCCCTAATTTAGTTTTTCTGGGCATAAAAGATCCCGAAATCGGTGTTTCTGAGCCCAAACGTTCACTGAATCAGAGTTTCTGAGACCCAAAGTTCCCTTATTTGGTGTTTCTGGGCCTAAAATTTCCCTAATTTAGTTTTTCAGGGCCTAAAAGATCCCAAAATCGGTGTTTCTGAGCCCAAACGTTCTCTAAATCTCTGCTTCTGAGCACCAGATTTCCCTAATTTGGTGTTTCTGGGCCTAAAAGTTCCCTCATTTAGGTTTTCTGGGCCTAAAAGTTCCCTAAATTGGTGCTTCTGAGACCAAATTTCCCTAATTTGGTGCTTCTGAGCTCAAAAGTTCTCTAATTTGGTGTTTCTGAGACAAAAATTCCCTCATTTAGTTTTTCTGGGCCTTAAAGTTCCCTAATTTAGTTTTTCTGAGCCTAAAAGATCCCTAAATCGGTGTTTCTGAACCCAAAAGTTCCCTAAATCACTGTTTCTGAGCCCAAGATTTGCCTAAATTGTTGTTTCTGTGCCCATTAGTTCGTTAATTTGGTGTTTCTGAGCCCCAAAGTTCCCTAAATCGGTGTTTCTGAGCACAAATCTTCACTAATTCAGTGTTTCTGAGACCCAAAGTTCCCTAATTTGGTGTTTCTGGGCCTAAAAGTTCACTAATTTAATTTCTCTGGGCTTAAAAGATCCCTAAATCGGTGTTTCTAAGCCCAAATGTTCTCTAAATCTCTGGTTTTGAGCACCAGATTTCCCTAATCTGGTGTTTCTGGCCCTAAAAGTTCCCTCATTTAGCTTTTCTGGACCCAAAAGTTCCCTAATTTACTGCTTCCGAGCCCAAAAGTTCTCTAAACTGGTGTTTCTGATCCCAAACGTTCGCTATTTTGGTGTTTCTCAGCCTAAAAGATCCCTAAATCGGTGTTTCTGAGCCCCAAAGTTCCCTAAATCGGTGTTTCTGAGCCCAAACGTTCACTAAATCAGTGGTTCTGAGCCTCAAGGTTCCCTAAATTGGCGTTTCTGGGCCCCAAGTTCCCTAAATTCGTGTTTCTGTGCCTGAAAGTTTCCTAAATTGGCGTTTATGAGCCCTAAAGTTCCCTAATTCGCTGCTTCTGAGCCCCAAAGTTCTCTAAATTGGTGTTTCTGAGCCTAAACGTTCCCTAAATTCATGCTTCTGGACCCCAAAGTTCCCTAATTCACTGCTTCTGAGCCCCAAAGTTGCCTAATTCACTTCTTCTAATTTCCAGTGTTCCCTAAGTTGGTGTTTCTCGGCCTGAAAGATCCCTAAATCGCTGTTTCTCAGCCCGAAAGTTCTCTAAATTGGTGTTTCTGAGCCCAAAAGTTCGTTAATTTGGTGTTTCTCGGTCCCAAAGCTCACTAAATTGGTTTTTCTGAAGCCAAAAGATCTCTAAATCAGTTTCTGAGACCAAAAAAGCCCTGGTATCGTATTTCAGCGTCTAAAAGTTCCCTAATTTGGTGTTTCAGGGCCTAAAAGATCTCCAAATTGGTGTTTCTGTGGCCAAAGTTCCCTAAATCGCTGCTTTTGAGCCCAAACGTTCCCTAAATCGCTAATTCTGAGTCCCAAAGTTCCCTAATTTGGTGTTTCTGGGCCTAAAAGTTCCCTATTTTAGTTTATCTGGGCCTAAAAGATCCTAAATTAGTGTTTCTGAGCCCAAAGTTCCCTAAATCTCTGCTTCTGAGCCCAAAAGTTTGCTAATTTGGTGCTTCTGAGTCCAAAAGTTCCCTAATTAGGAGTTCCTGGGCCTAAAAGTTCTCTAAATCACTATTCCTGAGCCCCAAAGTTCCCTAATTTGGTGTTTCTAGGCCTAAAAGTTCCCTAATTTAGTTTTTCTGAGCATAAAAGATCTCTAAACCACTGTTTCTGAGCCCAAGAGTTTCCTGAATTGGTGTTCCTGAGAATGAAAGTTCCCTAAATTGGTGTTTCTGAGACTGAAAGTTCCCTAAATCGGTACTTCTGGGCCCCCAAGTTCCCTAATTTGGTGTTTCTGCGCCTCAAAGTTCCGTAAATTGGTATTTCTGAGCCCCAAAGTTGCCTAATTCGCTGCTTCTCAGTCCAAATATTCCCTAAGTTGGTGTTTCCGGACCTAAAAGAACCCTACACCGGTGTTTCTGAGCCCAAACGTTCACTAAATCATTGTTCCTGAGCCCTAAAGTTCCCTAATTTGGTGTTTCTGGGCCTAAAAGTTGCCTAATTTAGTATTTCAGGGCATAAAAGATACCTAAATTGGTGTTTCTGAGGCCCAAAGTTCCCTAAATCGCTGTTTCTGAGTCCCAAAGTTCCCTAATTTGGTGCTATGGGCCCAAAAGTTTCCTAAATTGCTGTTCCTGAGCCTAAAAGTTCCCTAATTTAGTTTTTCTGGGCTTAAAAGATCCCTAAATCGGTGTTTCTGAGCCCCAAAGTTCCCTAATTAGGTGTTTCAGTGTCTAAAAAATCCCTAAATTGGTGTTTCTGAGCCCAAACGTTCTCTAAATCACTGTTTCTGAGCCCCAAAGTTCCCTAATTTGGTGTTTCTGGGCCTGAAAGTTCCCTCATTTAGTTTTTCTGGGCCTTAAATTCCCTAAATTGGTGCTTCTGAGACCCAAGGTTCCCTAATTTGGTGTTTCTGAGCCCAAAAGATCTCTAAATTGGTGTTTCTGAGCCCAAAAGTTTGCTAATTTCTTGTTTCTGAGTTCCAAAAGCTCCCTAAATCACTGCTTCTGAGTCCCAAAGTTCCCTAATTACGTGTTCCTGGGCCTAAAAGTTCTCTAAACCACTGTTTCTGAGCCCCAAAGTTCCCTAATTAGGTGTTTCAGTGCCTAAAAAATCCCTAAATCGGTGTTTCTGATCCCAAACGTTCACTAAACCACTGTTTCTGAGCCCCAAAGTTCCCTAAGTAGGTGTTCCTGGGCCTAAAAGTTCCCTAATTTAGTTTTCTGGGCATAAAAGATGCCTAAATCGGGATTTCTGAGCCCAAAAGTTTCCGAAATCACTGTTTCTGAGCCCAAGAGTTCCCTAAATTGGTGTTTCTGAGAATGAAAGTTCCCTAAATTGGTGATTCTGAGCCCCAAATTTCCCTAATTCGCTGCTTCTGAGCGCCAAATTTGCCTAATTAGCTGCTTCTGAGTCCCAGTGTTTCCTAATTTGATGTTTCTGGGCCTAAAAGATCCCTAAATCGGTGTTTCTGAGCCCTAACTTTCACTAAATCACTGTTTCTGAGTCCCAATGTTCCCTAATTTGGTGTTTCTGAGACTGAAAGTTCCCTAATTTAGTTTTTCTGGTCATAAAAGATCCCTAAATCGGTGTATCTAAGCCCAAAAGTTAACTAAATCACTGTTTCTGAGCACCAAAGCTCCCTAAATTGGTGTTTCTGAAACCAAAAGATCTCTAAATCAGTTTCTGAGCCCCAAATTCCCCTAGTATCGTATTTCAGGGCCTAAAATTTCCCTAATTTTGTTTTCTGGGCCTAAAAGATCCCGAAATTGTTGCTTTTGAGCCCAAAAGTTCCCTAAATCATTGCTTCTGGGCCCCAAAGTTCCCTAATTTGGTGTTTCTGAGACTGAAAGTTCCCTAAATCGGTACTTCTGGGCCCCAAAGTTCCCTAAATTGGTGTTTCTGGGCTCCAAAGTTCGCTAGTGTAGTGTTTCTGAGCCTGAAAGTTCCCTAAATTGGTGTTCCTGAGCCCCAAAGTTTTCTAATTCCCTGCTTCTGAGACCCAAAGTTGCCTAATTCGCTGCTTCTGAGTTCCAATGTTCCCTAAGTTGGGTTTCTGGGCCTAAAAGATCCCTAAATCGGTGTTTCTGAGGCCAAACGTTCACTAAACCACTGTTTCTGAGCCCCAAAGTTCCCTAATTTGGTGTTTCTGGGCCTAAAAGTTCCCTAATTTAATATTTCTGGGCCTAAAAGATGCCTAAATCGGTGTTTCTGAGCCTAAACGTTCCCGAAATTCATGCTTTTGGTACCTAAAGTTCCCTAAATTGGTGTTTCTGAAGCCAAAAGATCTCTAAATCAGTTTCTGAGCCCCAAATTTCCCCAGTATCGTATTTCAGGGCCTAAAAGTTCCCTAATTTTGTTTTCTGGGCCTAAAAGATCCCTAAATCGGTGCTTCTGAGCCCAAAAGTTCCCTAAATCACTGTTTCTGAGCCCAAACGTTCACTAAATCACTGTTTCTGAAACCCAAAGCTCCCTAATTTGGTGTTTCTGGGCCTAAAAGTGCCCTAATTTAGTTTTTCTGGACATAAAGATCCCTAAATTGGTGTTTCTGAGCCCAAACCTTCTCTAAATCTCTGTTTCTGAGCTCCAGATTTCCATAATTTGGTGTTTCTGGGCCAAAAATCTCCCTCATTTAATATTTCTGGGCCTAAAAGTTCCCTAAATTGGTGCTTCTGAGCCCGGAATTTCCCTAATTTGATGCTTCTGAGCCCAAAAGTTCTCTAATTTGGTGTTTCTGAACCCCAAAGTTCCCTAAGTTGGTGTTTCTGAGCCCAAACATTCACTAAATCACTGTTTCTGATCCCCAACGTTCCCTAATTTGGTGTTTCTGGACCTAAAAGTTCCCTAATTTAGTTTTTTCTGGGCCTAAAAGTTCCCTAAATTGGTGTTTCTGAGTCCCAAAGTTCCCCAATTTGGTGTTTCTGAGCCAAAAAGTTTCCTAATTTAGGTTTTCCTGGGCCTAAAAGTTCTCTAAATCACTATTCCGGAGCCCCACAGTTCCCTAATTTGGTGTTTCTGGGCCTAAAAGTTCCCTAAATCAGTTTTTCTGGGCACAAAAGTTCCCTAAATCGGAGTTTCTGAGCCCAAACGTTCTTTAAATCACTGATTCTGAGCACCAAAGTTCCCTAATTTGGTGTTTCTGGGCCTGAAAATTCCCTCATTTAGTTTTTCTGGGCCTTAAATTCCCTAAATTGGTGCTTCTGAGCCCCAAGGTTCCCTAATTTGTTGTTTCTGAGCCCAAAAGATCTATAAAGTGGTGTTTCTGAGCCCAAAAGTTTGCTAATTTGTTGTTTCTAAGGCCCAAAGTTCCCTAAATTGCTGCTTCTGAGCCCAAAAGTTCCCTAAATCACTGCTTCTGAGTCCCAAAGTTCCCTAATTACGTGTTCCTGGGCCTAAAAGTTCTCTAAATCACTATTCCTGAGCACCAAAGTTCCCTAATTAGGTGTTTCAGTGCCTAAAAAATCCCTAAATCGGTGTTTCTGAGCCCAAACGTTCTCTAAATCACTGTTTCTGAGCACCAGATTTCCCTAATTTGGTGTTTCTGGGCCAAAAAGTTTCCTAATTTAGATTTTCTGGACCTAAAAGTTCCCTAAATTGGTGCTTCTGAACCCAAAAGTTCCCTAATTTGGTGTTTCTGAGCCCAAAAGGTCCCTAAATTGGTGTTTCTGAGCCCAAAAGTTCCCTAATTTGCTGTTTCTGAGCCCAAACGTTCTCTAAATCACTGCTTCTGAGTCCCAAAGTTCCCTAATTACGTGTTCCTGGGCCTAAAAGTTCTCTAAATCACTATTCCTGAGCCCCAAAGTTCCCTAATTAGGTGTTTCAGTGCCTAAAAAATCCCTAAATCGGTGTTTCTGAGCACAAAAGTTCCCTAAAACACTGTTTCTGAGCCCCAAAGTTCCCTAATTTGGTGTTTCTGAGCATGAAAGTTCCCTAAATTGAGGTTTCTGAGACTGAAAGTTCCCTAAATTGGTACTTCTGGGTCCCAAAGTTCCCTAAATTGGTGTTTCTGGGCCCCAAAGTTCCCTAATTTGGTGTTTCTGAGCCTGAAAGTTCCCTAAATTGGTGTTCCTGAGCCCCAAAGTTCCCTAATTCGCTGCTTCTGAGTCCCAATGTTCCTTAAGTTGGTGTTTCTGGGCCTAAAACATCCCTAAATCGGTGTTTCTGAGCCCCAAAGTTGCCTAAATCGCTGTTTCTGAGCCCCAAAGTTCCCTAATTTGGTGTTTCTGGGCCTTAAAGTTCCCTAATTTAGTTTTTCTGGGTCTAAAGGTTCCCTAAATTGGTGCTTCTGAGCCCCAAATTTCCCGAATTTGGTGTTTCTGAGTCGCAAAGTTCCCTAATTTAGTTTTTCTGGGTTTAAAAGATCCCTAAATCGCTGCTTCTGAGGCCAAAAGTTCCCTAAATAGCTGCTTCTGAGTCCCAAAGTTCCCTAATTTAGTTTTTCTCGGCCTATAAGATCCCTAAATCGCTGTTTCTGAGCCCAAACGTTCTCTAAATCACTGTTTCTGAGCCCCAAAGTTCCCTAATTTGGTGTTTCTGGGCCTGAAAGTTCCCTCATTTAGTTTTTCTGGGCCTTAAATTCCCTAAATTGGTGCTTCTGAGCCCCAAGGTTCCCTAATTTGGTGTTTCTGAGCCCAAAAGATCTATAAATTGGTGTTTCTGAGCCCAAAAGTTTGCTAATTTGGTGTTTCTGAGGCCCAAAGTTCCCTAATTCGCTGCTTCTGAGCCCAAAAGTTCCCTAAATCACTGCTTCTGAGTCCCAAAGTTCCCTAATTTGGTGTTCCTGGGCCTGAAAGTTCCCTAAATCACTATTCCTGAGCCCCAAAGTTCCCTAATTTGGTGTTTCTGTGCCTAAAAGTTCCCTAAATCGGTGTTTCTGAGCCCAAACGTTCACTAAATCACTGTTTCTGAGCCCCAAAGTTCCCTAATTAGGTGTTTCTGGGCCTAAAAGTTCCCTAATTTAGGATTTCTGGGCATAAAAGATCCCTAAATCGGTGTATCTAAGCCCAAAAGTTCCCTAAATCACTGTTTCTGAGCCCAAGAATTCCTTAAATTGGTGTTTCTGAGCCTGAAAGTTCCCTAAATTGGTGTTTCTGAGCCCCAAAGTTCCCTAATTCGCTGCTTCTGAGTCCCAGTGTTCCCTAAGTTTGTGTTTCTGGGCCTAAAAGATCCCTAAATCGGTGTTTCTGAGACCAAACTTTCACTAAATCACTGTTTCTGAGCCCAAGAGTTCCCTAAATTGGTGTTCCTGAGCCCAAAAGTTCCCTAAATTGGTGTTTCTGAGCCTAAAAGTTCTCTAAATTGGTATTTCTGGGCCCCAAAGTTCCCTAAATTGTTGTTTCTGAAATTAAAAGATCTCTAAATCAGTTTCTGAGCCCCAAATTTCCCTAGTATCGTATTTCAGGGCCTAAAAGTTCCATAATTTTGTTTTCCTGGCCTAAAAGATCCCGAAATTGGTGCTTTTGAGCCCAAAAGTTCCGTGAATCATTGCTTCAGCGCCCCAAAGTTCCCTGAATTGGTGTTTCTGAGCCTGAAGGTTCCCTAAATTGGTGTTCCTGAGCCCCAAAGTTCCCTAATTCGCTGCTTCTGAGCCCAAAAGTTGCCTAATTCGCTGCTTCTGAGTCCCAATGTTCCCTAAGTTGGTGTTTCTGGGCCTAAAAGATCCCTAAATCGGTGTTTCTGAGCCCAAACTTTCACTAAATCACTGTTTCTGAGCCCCAAAGTTCCCTAATTTGGTGTTTCTGGGCCTAAAAGTTCCCTAATTTAGTTTTTCTTGGTCTAAAACATCCCTAAATCGCTGCTTCTGAGCCCCAAATTTCCCTAATTTGGTGTTTCTGGGCCTTAAAGTTCCCTAATTTATTTTTTCTGAGTCTAAAAGATCCCTAAATCGCTGCTTCTGAGGCCAAAAGTTCCCTAAATCGCTGCTTCTGAGTCCCAAAGTTCCCTAATTTAGGTTTTCTCGGCCTATAAGATCCTAAATCGCTGTTTCTGAGCCCAAACGTTCTCTAAATCACTGTTTCTGAGCACCAGATTTCCCTAATTTGGTGTTTCTGGGCCTGAAAGTTCCCTCATTTAGTTTTTCTGGGCCTTAAATTCCCTAAATTGGTGCTTCTGAGCCCCAAGGTTCCCTAAGTTGGTGTTTCTGAGCCCAAAAGATCTCTAATTCGGTGTTTCTGAGCCCAAAAGTTTGCTAATTTAGTGTTTCTGAGGCCCAAAGTTCCCTAAATCGCTGCTTCTGAGCCCAAAAGTTCCTTAAATCACTTCTTCTGAGTCCCAAAGTTCCCTAATTAGGTGTTCCTGGGCCTGAAAGTTCGCTAAATCACTATTCCTGAGCCCCAAAGTTCCCTAATTTGGTGTTTCAGTGCCTAAAAAATCCCTATATCGGTGTTTCTGAGCCCCAACGTTCACTAAATCACTGTTTCTGAGCCCCAAAGTTCCCTAATTTGTTGTTTCTGGGCATAAAATTCCCTAATTTAGTTTTCTAGGCATAAAAGATCCCTAAGTCGGGATTTCTGAGCCCAAAAGTTCCCTAAATCACTGTTTCTGAGCCCAAGAGTTCCCTAAATTGGTGTTTCTGAGCCTGAAAGTTCCCTAAATTGGTGTTTCTGAGCCCCAAAGTTCCCTAATTCGATGCTTCTGAGTCCCAACGTTCTCTAATTAGGTTTTCCTGGGCCTGGAAGTTCTCTAAATCACTATTCCTGAGCCCCAAAGTTCCCTAATTTGATGTTTCTGGGCCTAAAAGTTCCCTAAATCGGTGTTTCTGAGCCCAAACGTTCACTAAATCACTGTTTCTGAGCCCCAAAGTTCCCTAATTTGGTGTTTCTGGGCCTAAAATTTCCCTAATTTAGGATTTCTGGTCTAAAAGATCCGTAAATCCGTGTATCTAAGCCCAAAAGTTCCCTAAATCACTGTTTCTGAGCACAAGAGTTCCCTAAATTGGTGTTTCTGAGCCTGAAAGTTCCCTAAATTGGCGTTTCTGAGCCCAGAAGTTCCCTAATTCGCTGCTTCTGAGTCCCAAAGTTGCCTAATTCGCTGATTCTGAGTCCCAGTGTTCCCTAAGTTTGTGTTTCTGGGCTTAAAAGATCCCTATATCGGTGTTTCTGAGCCCAAACGTTCAATAAATCACTGTTCCTGAGTCCCAAAGTTCCCTAATTTGGTGTTTCTGTGCATGAAAGTTCCCTCATTTAGTTTTTCTGGGCATAAAAGATCCCTAAATTGGTGTCTCTGAGGCCAAAGTTCCCTAAATCGGTGTTTCTGAGCCCAGAAGTTCCCTAAATTGCAGCTTCTAAGTCCCAAAGTTCCCTAATTAGGTGTTCCTGGGCCTAAAAGTTCTCTAAATGACTATTCCTGAGCCCCACAGTTCCCTAACTTGGTGTTTCTGGGTCTAAAAGTTCCCTCATTTAGTTTTTCTGAGCATTACAGATCCCTAAATTGGTGTCTCTGAGGACAAAGTTCCCTAAATTGTTGTTTCTGAGCCCCAAAGTTCCCTATTTCGCTGCTTCTGACCCCAAAGTTGCCTAATTCGCTGCTTCTGAGTCCAAATGTTCCCTAACTTGGTGTTTCTGGGCCTAAAATATCCCTAAATCGGTGTTTCTGAGCCCAAAAGTTCCCTAAATCATTGCTTCTGAGGCCCGAAGTTCCCTAATTTGGTGTTTCTGAGCCTGAAAGTTCCCTAAATTGGTGTTCCTGAGCCCCAAAGTTCCCTAATTCGCTGCTTCTGAGTCCCAAAGTTGCCTAATTCGATGCTTCTGAGTCCCAATGTTCCTTAAGTTGGTGTTTCTGGGCCTAAAAGATCCCTAAATCGGTGTTTCTGAGCCCATACTTTCACTAAATCACTGTTTCGGAGCCCCAAAGTTTCCTAATTTGGTGTTTCTGGGCGTAAAATTTCCCTAATTTAGTTTTTCTGGGTCTAAAGGTTCCCTAAATTGGTGCTTCTGAGCCCCAAATTTCCCTAATTTGGTGTCTCTGAGTCACAAAGTTCCCTAATTTAATATTTCTGGGTCTAAAAATCCCTAAATCGCTGCTTCTGAGGCCAAAAGTTCCCTAAATCGCTGCTTCTGAGTCCCAAAGTTCCCTAATTTAGATTTTCTCGGCATATAAGATCCCTAAATCGCTGTTTCTGAGCCCAAACGTTCTCTAAATCACTGATTCTGAGCCCCAAGGTTCCCTAATTTGGTGTTTCTGGGCCTGAAATTTCCCTCATTTAGTTTTTCTGGGCCTTAAATTCCCTCAATTGGTGCTTCTGAGCCCAAGGTTCCCTAATTTGGTGTTTCTTACGCCAAAAGATCTCTAAATTGGTGTTTCTGAGCCCAAAAGTTTGCTAATTTGGTGTTTCAAAGGCCCAAAGTTCCCTAAATCACTGCTTCTGAGCCCAAAAGCTCCCTAAATCATAGAATCATAGAATCATAGAATGTTAGGGATTGGAAGGGACCTCGAAAGATCATCAAGTCCAATCCCCCTGCCAGAGCAGGAATGCCTAGACTATGCCACACAAGAACGTGTCCAGGCAGGTCTTGAATGTCTCCAGAGAAGGAGACTCCACAACCTCTCTGGGCAGCCTGTTCCAGGGCTCCGTCACCCTCACTGAGAAGAAGTTTCTTCTCGAGTTTAAGCGGAACCTCTTATGTTCCAGTTTCAGCCCATTACCCCTTGTCCTATCAGTGGTTGTCACCGAGAAGAGCCTGGCTCCATCCTCGTGACACTCACCCTTGATATATTTGTAAACATTAATGAGGTCACCCCTCAGTCTCCTCTTCTCCAAACTAAAGAGCCCCAGCTCCTTCAGTCTTTTCTCATAAGGGAGATGCTCCACTCCCTTAATCATCCTAGTTGCCCTGTGCTGGACTCTCTCCAGCACTTCCCTGTCTTTCTTGAACTGAGGGGCCCAGAACTGGACACAGTATTCCAGATGGGGTCTCACCAGGGCAGAGTAGAGGGGCAGGAGAACCTCTCTCGACCTACTAACCACCCCCCTTCTAATACACCCCAGGATGCCATTGGCCTTCCTGGCCACAAGGGCACAGTGCTGGCTCATGGTCATCCTGCTGTCCACCAAGACTCCCAGGTCCCTTTCCCCTACACTACTCTCTAATAAGTCATTCCCCAACTTATACTGGAACCTGGGGTTGTTCCTACCCAGATGCAAGACCCTACATTTACCCTTGTTATATTTCATTAAATTTTTCCCCGCCCAACGCTCCAGCCTTTCCAGGTCTCGCTGGATGGCAGCACAGCCTTCTGGTGTGTCAGCCACTCCTCCCAGCTTGGTGTCATCAGCAAACTTGCTGATAGTACTCTCTAGTCCCTCATCCAAGTCATCGATGAATATATTGAATAATACTGGTCCCAGTACCGACCCTTGAGGCACTCCACTGGATACAGGCCTCCAACCAGACTCTGCCCCATTGACCAAAACTCTTTGGCTTCTTCCCCTCAGCCAGTTCACAGTCCACCTCACTACCCGAGAGTCTAGACCACACTTCTGCAGTTTAGCAGCAAGGATGCTGTGGGAGACTGTGTCAAATGCTTTACTGAAGTCAAGGTAGACCACATCCACCGCTCCGCCATCATCTATCCACCTTGTTATATCCTCATAAAAGGCTATGAGGTTAGTCAAGCACGACTTCCCTTTGGTGAAGCCATGTTGACTGTCTCTAATGACCCTCTTATCCCTGATATGCCTTGAGATGGCACCAAGGATAAGTCGTTCCATCACTTTCCCAGGGATGGAGGTGAGGCTGACCGGTCTATAGTTACCCAGGTCCTCCTTCTTGCCCTTTTTGAAGACTGGAGTGACATTTGCTTCCCTCCAGTCCTCAGGCACCTCTCCCGTCTCCTCTACAATACAAAGACTCTCCGGAAAGCTAAGCACGGAATAGTTTACGGGCCTTTTAAGTGCTTGCCTTTTAACAAAGACTTACCCTTTTGTTCGGTGAAGGGGACCTAGTCCCTGCCCTCCCAAAGGTTTCTTATACCCTGAGGGCAGGGTTAACAGCTGATCACCGTGTTTAAAATCGCTGGGCCGCTGAGGGTGGCTCCACCCACGCTATCTCGGGTGTCCGCCCTGGAGCTGCCGGTGCGGCCTCAGGTGTGGTTGCTGTAGCCGGCTTAAAAAAAGCCCCCCAAAAGCTTTTTGCCAGCCTTTTTTTTGCTTAGATTCCTTCCCCAGTGCAGTCTGACCTGCTCTGAAGCTGGGCTCGACAGCAAAATGGCCTTTACCACCTGATCACCGTGTTTAAAATCGCCGGGCCGCTGAGGGTGGATCACTGCTTCTGAGTCCCAAAGTTCCCTAATTAGGTGTTCCTGGGCCTGAAAGTTCTCTAAATCACTATTCCTGAGCCCCAAAGTTCCCTAATTTGGTGTTTCAGTGCCTAAAAGTTCCCTAAATCGGTGTTTCTGAGCCCAAACGTTCACTAAATCACTGTTTCTGAGACCCAAAGTTCCCTAATTTGGTGTTTCTGGTCCTAAAAGTTCCCTAATTTAGGATTTCTGGGCATAAAAGATCCCTAAATCGGTGTATCTAAGCCCAAAAGTTCCCTAAATCAAAGTTTCTGAGCCCAAGAATTCCTTAAATTGGTGTTTCTGAGCCTGAAAGTTCCCTAAATTGGTGTTTCTGAGCCCCAAAGTTGCCTAATTCGCTGCTTCTGAGTCCCAGTGTTCCCTAAGTTTGTGTTTATGGGCCTAAAAGAACCCTAAATCGGTGTTTCTGAGACCAAACTTTCACTAAATCACTGTTTCGGAGCCCAAGAGTTCCCTAAATTGGTGTTCCTGAGCCCAAAAGTTCCATAAATTGGTGTTTCTGAGCCTAAAAGTTCTCTAAATTGGTATTTCTGGGCCCCAAAGTTCCCTAAATTGTTGTTTCTGAAATTAAAAGATCTCTAAATCAGTTTCTGAGCCCCAAATTTCCCTAGTATCGTATTTCAGGGCCTAAAAGTTCCATAATTTTGTTTTCTTGGCCTAAAAGATCCCGAAATTGGTGCTTTTGAGCCCAAAAGTTCTGTGAATCATTGCTTCAGCGCCCCAAAGTTCCCTAAATTTGTGTTTCTGAGCCTGAAGGTTCCCTAAATTGGTGTTCCTGAGCCCCAAAGTTCCCTAATTCGCTGCTTCTGAGCCCAAAAGTTGCCTAATTCACTGCTTCTGAGTCCCAATGTTCCCTAAGTTGGTGTTTCTGGGCCTAAAAGATCCCTAAATCGGTGTTTCTGAGCCCAAACGTTCACTAAATCACTGTTTCTGAGCCCCAAAGTTCCCTTATTTGGTGTTTCTGGGCCTAAAAGTTCCCTAATATAGTTTTTCTGAGTCTAAAAGATCCCTAAATCGCTGCTTCTGAGGCCAAAAGTTCCCTAAATCGCTGCTTCTGAGTCCCAAAGTTCCCTAATTTAGGTTTTCTCGGCCTATAAGATCCCTAAATCGCTGTTTCTGAGCCCAAACGTTCTCTAAATCACTGTTTCTGAGCACCAGATTTCCCTAATTTGGTGTTTCTGGGCCTGAAAGTTCCCTTATTTAGTATTTCTGGGCCTTAAATTCCCTAAATTAGTGCTTCTGAGCCCAAGGTTCCCTAAGTTGGTGTTTCTGAGCCCAAAAGATCTCTAATTCGTTGTTTCTGAGCCCAAAAGTTTGCTAATTTAGTGTTTCTGAGGCCCAAAGTTCCCTAAATCGCTGCTTCTGAGCCCAAAAGTTCCTTAAATCACTTCTTCTGAGTCCCAAAGTTCCCTAATTAGGTGTTCCTGGGCCTGAAAGTTCTCTAAATCACTATTCCTGAGCCCCAAAGCTCCCTAATTTGGTGTTTCAGTGCCTAAAAAATCCCTATATCGGTGTTTCTGAGCCCAAACGTTCACTAAATCACTGTTTCTGAGCCCCAAAGTTCCCTAATTTGGTGTTTCTGGGCATAAAATTCCCTAATTTAGTTTTCTAGGCATAAAAGATCCCTAAGTCGGGATTTCTGAGCCCAAAAGTTCCCTAAATCACTGTTTCTGAGCCCAAGAGTTCCCTAAATTGGTGTTTCTGAGCCTGAAAGTTCCCTAAATTGGTGTTTCTGAGCCCCAAAGTTCCCTAATTCGCTGCTTCTGAGTCCCAACGTTCTCTAATTAGGTTTTCCTGGGCCTGAAAGTTCTCTAAATCACTATTCCTGAGCCCCAAAGTTCCCTAATTTGATGTTTCTGGGCCTAAAAGCTCCCTAAATCGGTGTTTCTGAGCCCAAACGTTCACTAAATCACTGTTTCTGAGCCCCAAAGGTACCTAATTTGGTGTTTCTGGGCCTAAAAGTTCCCACATTTAGTTTTTCTGGGCCTTAAAGTTCCCTAAATTGGTGCTTCTGAGCCCAAAAGATAGCTAATTTGGTGTTTCTGGGCCCCAAAAAATCCCTAATTAGGTGTTCCTGGGCCTAAAAGTTCCCTAATTTAGATTATCTGGGCATAAAAGATCACTAAATTGGTGTTTCTGAGGCCAAAGTTCCCTAAATCGCTGCTTCTGAGCCAAAAGTTCCCTAAATCGCTGCTTGTGAGTCCCAACGTTCTCTAATTAGGTGTTCCTGGGCCTGAAAATTCTCTAAATTATTATTCCTGAGCCCTAAAGTTCCCTAATTTGATGTTTCTGGGCCTAAAAGTTCCCTAAATCGGTGTTTCTGAGCCCAAACGTTCACTAAATCACTGTTTCTGAGCCCAAGAGTTCCCTAATTTGCTGCTTCTGAGCCCAAGAGTTCGCTAAATTGGTTCACTAAATCACTGTTTCTGAGCACCAGATTTCCCTAATTTGGTGTTTCTGGTCCTAAGAGTTCCCTAATTTAGTATTTCTGGGCAGAAAAGATCCCTAAATCGGCATTTCGAAGCCCAAAAGTTCCCTAAATCACTGTTTCTGAGCCCAAGAACTCCTTAAATTGGTGTTCCTGAGCCCAAAAGTTCCCTAAATTGGTGTTTCTGAGACTGAAAATTCGCTAAATTGGTGTTTCTGGGCCCCAAAGTTCCCTAATTTGGTGTTTCTGCCCCCCAAAGTTCCCTAATTTGGTGTTTCTGAGCCTGAAAGTTCCCTAAATTGGCACTTCTGAGCCCAGAAGTTCCCTAATTCGCTGCTTCTGAGTCCCAGTGTTCCCTAAGTTGGTGTTTCTGGGTCTAAAAGATCCCTAAATCGGTGTTTCTGAGTCCAAACGTTCACTAAATCACTGTTTCTGAGTCCCAAAGCTCCCTAATTTGGTGTTTCTGGGCCTGAAAGTTCCCCCATTTAGTTTTTCTGGGCATAAAAGATCACTAAATTGGTGTTTCTGAGCTCAAAAGTTCCATAAATTGCTGCTTCTGTGTCCCGAAGTTCCCTAATTAGGTGTTCCTGGGCCTAAAAGTTCTCTAAATCACTATCCCTGAGCCCCACAGTTCCCTAACTTGGTGTCTCTGGGCCTAAAAGTTCCCTAATTTAGTTTTTCTGGGCATTAAAGATCCCTAAATCGGCGTTTCTGAGCTCAAAAGTTCCATAAATCACTGTTTCTGATCCCAAGAGTTCCCTAAATTGGTGTTCCTGAGCCCAAAAGTTCGCTAAATTGGTGTTTCTGAGCCTGAAAGTTCCCTAAATTGGTGTTTCTGAGCCCCAAAGTTCCCTAATTCGCTGCTTCTGAGTCCCAACGTTCTCTAATTAGGTTTTCCTGGGCCTGAAAGTTCTCTAAATCACTATTCCTGAGCCCCAAAGTTCCCTAATTTGATGTTTCTGGGCCTAAAAGCTCCCTAAATCGGTGTTTCTGAGCCCAAACGTTCACTAAATCACTGTTTCTGAGCCCCAAAGGTCCCTAATTTGGTGTTTCTGGGCCTAAAAGTTCCCACATTTAGTTTTTCTGGGCCTTAAAGTTCCCTAAATTGGTGCTTCTGAGCCCAAAAGATAGCTAATTTGGTGTTTCTGGGCCCCAAAAATTCCCTAATTAGGTGTTCCTGGGCCTAAAAGTTCCCTAATTTAGATTATCTGGGCATAAAAGATCACTAAATTGGTGTTTCTGAGGCCAAAGTTCCCTAAATCGCTGCTTCTGAGCCAAAAGTTCCCTAAATCGCTGCTTGTGAGTCCCAACGTTCTCTAATTAGGTGTTCCTGGGCCTGAAAATTCTCTAAATTATTATTCCTGAGCCCTAAAGTTCCCTAATTTGATGTTTCTGGGCCTAAAAGTTCCCTAAATCGGTGTTTCTGAGCCCAAACGTTCACTAAATCACTGTTTCTGAGCCCAAGAGTTCCCTAATTCGCTGCTTCTGAGCCCAAGAGTTCGCTAAATTGGTTCACTAAATCACTGTTTCTGAGCACCAGATTTCCCTAATTTGGTGTTTCTGGTCCTAAGAGTTCCCTAATTTAGTATTTCTGGGCAGAAAAGATCCCTAAATCGGCATTTCGAAGCCCAAAAGTTCCCTAAATCACTGTTTCTGAGCCCAAGAACTCCTTAAATTGGTGTTCCTGAGCCCAAAAGTTCCCTAAATTGGTGTTTCTGAGACTGAAAATTCCCTAAATTGGTGTTTCTGAGCCCCAAAGTTCCCTAAATTGGTGTTTCTGCCCCCCAAAGTTCCCTAATTTGATGTTTCTGAGACTGAAAGTTCCCTAAATTGGCATTTCTGAGCCCAGAAGTTCCCTAATTCGCTGCTTCTGAGTCCCAGTGTTCCCTAAGTTGGTGTTTCTGGGTCTAAAAGATCCCTAAATCGGTGTTTCTGAGTCCAAACGTTCACTAAATCACTGTTTCTGAGTCCCAAAGCTCCCTAATTTGGTGTTTCTGGGCCTGAAAGTTCCCCCATTTAGTATTTCTGGGCATAAAAGATCCCTAAATTGGTGTTTCTGAGCTCAAAAGTTCCATAAATTGCTGCTTCTGTGTCCCGAAGTTCCCTAATTAGGTGTTCCTGGGCCTAAAAGTTCTCTAAATCACTATCCCTGAGCCCCACAGTTCCCTAACTTGGTGTCTCTGGGCCTAAAAGTTCCCTAATTTAGTTTTTCTGGGCATTAAGGATCCCTAAATCGGCGTTTCTGAGCTCAAAAGTTCCATAAATCACTGTTTCTGATCCCAAGAGTTCCCTAAATTGGTGTTCCTGAGCCCAAAAGTTCGCTAAATTGGTGTTTCTGAGACTGAAAGTTCCCTAAATTGGTGTTTCTGAGCCCAAAAGTTCCCTAAATCGGTGCTTCTGGGCCCCAAAGAACCCTAAATTGGTGTTTCTGAAGCCAAAAGATCTCTAAATCAGTTTCTGAGCCCCAAATTTCCCCAGTATCGTATTTCAGGGCCTAAAAGTTCCATATTTCTTTTTCCTGGGCCTAAAAGATCCCGAAATTGGTGCTTTTGAGCCCAAAAGTTCCCTAAATCACTGTTTCTAAGAATGAAAGTTCCCTAAATTGGTGTTCCTGAGCCCAAGAGTTCCCTAAATTGGTGTTTCTGAGACTGAAAGTTCCCTAAATCGGTACTTCTGGGCCCCAAAGTTCCCTAAATTGGTGTTTCTGGGCCCCAAAGTTCCCTAAATTGGTGTTTCTGAGGCCAAAGGTTCACTAAATCACTGTTTCTGAGCCCCAAAGTTCCCTAATTTCGTGTTCCTGGGCCTAAAAGTTCCCTAATTTAGTTTTCCTGGTCATAAAAGATCCCTAAATCGGTGTATCTAAGCCCAAAAGTTCCCTAAATCACAGTTTCTGAGCCCAAGAGTTCCCTAAATTGGTGTTTCTGAGCCTGAAAGTTCCCTAAATTGGCGTTTCTGAGCCAAAGAGTTCCCTAATTCGCTGCTTCTGAGTCCCAAAGTTGCCTAATTCGCTGCTTCTGAGTCCCAGTGTTCCCTAAGATGGTGTTTCTGGGCCGAAAAGATCCCTAAATCGGTGTTTCTGAGCCCAAACGTTCACTAAATCACTGTTTCTGAGCCCCAAAGTTCCCTAATTTCGTGTTCCTGGGCCTAAAAGTTCCCTAATTTAGTTTTCCTGGTCATAAAAGATCCCTAAATCGGTGTATCTAAGCCCAAAAGTTCCCTAAATCACAGTTTCTGAGCCCAAGAGTTCCCTAAATTGGTGTTTCTGAGCCTGAAAGTTCCCTAAATTGGCGTTTCTGAGCCAAAGAGTTCCCTAATTCGCTGCTTCTGAGTCCCAAAGTTGCCTAATTCGCTGCTTCTGAGTCCCAGTGTTCCCTAAGTTGGTGTTTCTGGGCCTAAAAGATCCCTAAATCGGTGTTTCTGAGCCCAAACGTTCACTAAATCACTGTTTCTGAGCCCCAAAGTTCCCTAATTTGGTGTTTCTGAGCCCAAAAGTTCCCTAAATTGCTGCTTCTGAGTCCCAAAGTTCCCTAATTAGGTGTTCCTGGGCCTAAAATTTCTCTAAATGACTATTCCTGAGCCCCACAGTTCCCTAACTTGGTGTTTCTGAGCCTGAAAGTTCCCTAATTTAGTTTTCCTGGGCATTAAAGTTCCCTAAATTGGTGTCTCTGAGGCCAAAGTTCCCTAAATTGGTGTTTCTGAGCCCCAAAGTTTCCTAATTCGCTGCTTCTGACCCCAAAGTTGCGTAATTCGCTGCTTCTGAGTCCAAACGTTCTCTAAATCACTCTTTACGAGCCCCAAATTTCCCTAATTTAGTATTTCAGGGCCTAAAAGATGCCTAAATCGGTGGTTCTGAGCCCAAACCTTCCCTAAATCACTGTTTCTGAGCCCCAAAGTTCCCTAATTTGGTGTTTCTGGGCCTGAAAGTTCCCTCATTTAGTTTTTCTGGTCATAAGAGGTCCCTAAATCGGTGTTTCTGATCCCAAGAGTTCCCCAATTCGCTGTTTCTGAGCCCAAGAGTTCCCTAAATTGGTTCACTAAATCACTGTTTCTGAGCACCAGATTTCCCTAATTTGGTGTTTCTGGTCCTAAGAGTTCCCTAATTTAGTATTTCTGGGCATAAAATATCCCTAAATCAGCATTTCTAAGCCCAAAAGTTCCCTAAATGACTGTTTCTGAGCCCAAGAGTTCCATAAATTGGTGTTTCTGAGACTGAAACTTCCCTAAATTGGTATTTCTGGGCCCCAAATTTCCCTAAATTGGTGTTTCTGCCCCCCAAAGTTCCCTAATTTGGTGTTTCTGAGCCTGAAAGTTCCCTCATTTAGTTTTTCTGGGCATAAAAGATCCCTAAATTGGTGTTTCAGAGCTCAAAAGTTCCCTAAATTGATGCTTCTGAGTCCCAAAGGTCCCTAATTAGGTGTTCCCGGGCCTAAAAGTTCTCTAAATCACTATCCCTGAGCCCCACAGTTCCCTAACTTGGTGTTTCTGGGCCTGAAAGTTCCCTCATTTAGTTTTTCTGGGCATTAAAGATCCCTAAATCAGCGTTTCTGAGCTCAAAAGTTCCCTAAATCTCTGTTTTTGATCCCAAGAGTTCCCTAAATTGGTGTTCCTGAACTGAAAAGTTCGCTAAATTGGTGTTTCTGAGACTGAAAGTTCCCTAAATTGGTGTTTCTGAGCCCAAAAGTTCCCTAAATCGGTGCTTCTGGGCACCAAAGTTCCCTAAATTTGTGTTTCTGAGCCCCAAAGTTCCCTAAATCGGTGTTTCTGAGCCCAAAAGTTTGCTAACTTGGTGTTTCTGAGACCCAAAGTTCCCTAAATCGCTGCTTCTGAGCTCAAAAGTTCCCCAAATCACTGCTTCTGAGCCCCAAAGTTCCCTAATTTGGTGTTTCTGGGAATAAAAGTTCCCTAATTTAGTTTTTCTGGGACTAAAAGTTCCCTAAATTGGCGCTTTTGAGCCCACAAGTTCCCTAATTTTGAGATTCTGAGCCCCAAAGTTCTCTAATTTAGAGTTTCTGAGCCCAAAAGTTCCCTAACGTGGTGTTTCTGAGCCCAAAAGTTCACTAATTTGGTGTTTCTGAGAGCAAAAGTTCGCTAATTCGGTGTTTTTGAGCACCAAAGTTCACTAAATTGGTGTTTCTGAGCCCAAACGTTCACTAAATCACTGTTTCTGAGGCCCAAAGTTCCCTAATTTGGTGTTTCTGGATCTAAAATTTCCCTAGTTTAATTTCTCAGGGCCTAAAAAATCCCTAAATTCGTGTTTCTGAGGCCAAACGTTCACTAAATCACTGTTTCTGAGCCCCAAAGTTAACTAATTTAGTTTTTCTGGGCCTAAAAGATGCCTAAACCGGTGTTTCTGAGCCCAAAGGTTCTCTAAATCCCTAAATCGGTGTTTCTGAGCCCAAACGTTCTCTAAATCTCTCTTTCTGAGCACCAGATTTCCCTAATTTGGTGTTTCTGGGCCTAAAACTTCCCTCATTTCGTTTATCTGGTCCTAAAAGTTCCCTAAATTTTTACATCTCAGGCAAAAAATTTCCTAATTTTATGGTTCAGAGCACAAAAGTTCTCTAATTTGGTGCTTCTGAGTCCAAAAGTTCTGTAAATTGGTGTTTCTGAGACCAAAAGTTTGCTAATTTGGTGATTCTGAGCCAAAAAGTTCCCTAAATCGGTGTTTCTGAGGACAAAAGTTCTAAAAATCACTGTTTCGAGCCCCAAAGTTCCCTAATTTGGTGTTTCTGAGCCCAAAAGTTCTCTAAACTGGTGTTTCTGATCCCAAAAGTTCGCTAATTTGGTGTTTCTGAGCCGAAAACTCCCTAAATCGGTGTTTCTGAGCCCAAAAGTTCACTAAATCACTGTTTCTCAGCCCCATAGTTCCCTAATTTCGTGTTTCTGGGCCTAAAAGTTCCCTAATTTAATTTCTCTGGGCCTAAAAGATCCCTAAATGGGTATTTCTGAGCCCAGAAGTTCGCTAAATCGCTGCTTCTGAGCCTCAAAATTCCCTAAGTAGGTGTTCGTGGGCCTAAAAGTTCTCTAAATCCCTATTCCTGAGCCCCAAAGTTCCCTAATTTGGTGTTTCTCGGCCTAAAAGTTCCCTAATTTAGTTTTTCTGGTCATAAAAGATCCCTAAATCGGCATATCTAAGCCCAAAAGTTCCCTAAATGACTGTTTCTGAGCCCAAGAGTTGCCTAAATTGGAGTTTCCGAGCCCAAAAGTTCCATAAAATGGTGTTTCTGAGATGGAAAGTTCCCTAAATCGGTGTTTCTGGGCACCAAAGTTCTCTAAATTGGTGTTTCTGAGCCTAAAGGTTCTCTAAATTGGTGTTTCTGAGCCTCAACGTTCCCGAAATTCATGTATTTGGGCCCCAAGGTTCCCTAAATTGGTGTTTCTGAAACCAAAAGATCTCTAAATCAGTTTATGAGCCCCAAATTTCCCCAGTATCGTATTTCAGGGCATAAAAGTTCCCTAATTTAGTTTTTCTGGGCCTAAAAGATCCCTAAATTGGTGCTTTTGAGCCGAAAAGTACCCTAAATCATTGCTTCTGGGCCACAAAGTTCCCTAATTTGGTGTTTCTGTGCATGAAAGTTCCCTAAATTCGTGTTTCTGAGTCCCAAAGTTCCCTAATTCGCTGCTTCTGAGCCACAAAGCTGCCTAATTCGCTGCTTCTGAAACCCAATGTTCACTAAGTTGGTGTTTCTGGGCCTAAAAGTTCCCTAATTAAATTTCTCTGGGCGTAAAAGATCTCTAAAATGGTGTTTCTGAAGGGCCAAAGTTCCGTAAATCACTGCTTCTGAGCCCAAAAGTTCCCTAAATCGCTGCTTCTGGGCCCCAAAGTTCCCTAAAAAGGTGTTCCTGGGGCTAAAAGTTCTCTAAATTACTATTACCGAGCCCCAAAGTTCCCTAAGTTTGTGTTTCTGGGCCTAAAAGATCCCTAAATCGGTGTTTCTGAGTCCAAACATTCACTAAATCACTGTTACTGAGCCCAAAATTTCCCTAATTTGGTGTTTCTGGGCCTAAAAGTTCCCTTATTTAGTTTTTCTGGGCATAAAAGATCCCTAAATCACTGTTTCTGAGCCGAAGAGTTGCCTAAATTGGTCTTCATGAGCACAAAAGTTCCCTCAATTGGTGTTTCTGAGACTGTAAGGTCCCTAACTCGGTAGTTCTGTGCCCCAAAGTTCCCTAATTTGGTTTTCCTGAGCCCCAAAGTTCCCTAAATTCGTGTTCCTGAGCCCCAAAGTTCCCTAATTCGCTGCTTCTGAGACCCAAAGTGACCTAATTTGCTGCTTCTCAGTCCCAATGTTCCCTAAGTTGGTGTTGCCGGGCTTAAAAGATCCCTAAAGCGGAGTTTCTGAGCCCAAACGTTCACTAGATCCCTGTTTCAGAGCCCCAAAGTTCCCTACTTTGGTGTATCTGGGCTTAACAGTTCCCTAATTTAATTTCTCTGGGCCTAAAAGATCCCTAAATTGGTGTTTCTGAGGCCAAAGTTCCCTAAATCGCTGCTTCTGAGCCCAAAAGATCCCTAAGTAGGTGTTCCTGGGCCTAGAAGTTCTCTAAATCACTATTCCTGAGCCCCACAGTTCCCTAATTTGGTGTTTCTGGGCCTAAAAGTTCCCTCATTTGGTGTTTCAGGGTTAAAAAGATCCCTAAATTGGTGTTTCTGAGCACAAGAGTTCCCTAAATTGGTTTTCCTGAGCACAAAAGTTCCCTAATTTTGTGTTCCTGGGCTTAAAAGTTCCCTACTTTGGTGTTTCTGGGCCTAAAAGATCCCTAAATCGGTGTTTCTGAGAACAAACATTCACTAAATCACTGTTTCTGAGCCCAAAAGTTCCCTAAATTCGTGTTTCTGAGCCCCAAAGTTCCCTAATTCGCTGCTTCTGAGACCCAAAGTTGCCTAATTCGCTGCTTCTCAGTCCCAATGTTCCCTAAGTTGGTGTTTCTGGGCCCAAAAGATCCCTAAATTGGTGTTTCTGAGGCAAAAGTTCCCTAAATCGCTGCTTCTGAGTCCAAAAGTTCCCTAATTAGGTGTTCCTGGGCCTAAAACTTCTCTAAATCACTATTCCTGAGCCCTGAAGTTCCCTAATTTGGTGTTTCTGGGCCTAAAAGTTCCCTCATTTGGTGTTTCAGGGCCTAAAAGATCCCTAAATTGGCGTTTCTGAGCCCAAGATTTCCCTAAATTGGTGTTTCTGAGACGGAAAGTTCCCTAAATCTGTGCTTCTGGTCACCAAAGTTCCCTATATTGGTGTTTCTGAGCCCCAAAGTTCTCTAAATCGGTGTTTCTGAGCCTAAACCTTCCCTAAATTCATGCTTCTGGGCCCCAAAGTTCCCTAAATTGGTGTTTCTGAAACCAAAAGATCTCTAAATCAGTTTCTGAGCCCCAAATTTCCCTAGTATCGTATTTCAGGGCCTAAAAGTTCCCTAATTCTTTTTTCTGGGCCTAAAAGATCCCTAAATTGGTGCTTTTGAACCCAAAAGTACCTTAATCATTGCTTCTGGGCCCCAAAGTTCCCTAAATTGGTGTTTCTGAGCCTGAAAGTTCCCTGAGTTGGTGTTTCTGAGTCCCAAATTCACTAATTCCCTGCTTCTGAGACCCAAAGTTGCCTAATTTGCTGCTTCTCAGTCCCAATGTTCCCTAAGTTGGTGTTTCCGGACCTAAAAGATCCCTAAATCGGTGTTTCTGAGCCCAAACGTTCACTAAATCACTGTTTCTGAGCCCCAAAGTTCCCTAATTTGGTGTTTCTGGGCCTAAAAGTTCCCTAATTTAATTTCTCTGGGCCTAAAAGATCCCTAAATTCGTGTTTCCGAGGCCAAAGTTCCCTAAATCACTGCTTCTGAGCCCATAAGTTCCCTAATTAGATGTTCCTGGGCCTAAAAGTTCTCTAAATCACTATTCCTGAGACCCAAAGTACCCTAATTTGGTGTTTCAGGGCCTAAAAGTTCCCTCATTTGGTGTTTCAGGGCCTAAAAGATCACTAAATTGGTGCTTCTGAGGCCAAGAGTTCCCTAAATTGGTGTTTCTGATACTGAAAGTTTTCTTTTCCTTTCACTATTCCTGTCACCTACTAAAGGGATAGATGAGAAAACTACCTGTGCCCCCGATCCTTTGATCACCTGGCTTAACAACTTAAAGTCCTTTTTAATTCTCTGAGTACTTCTATGATTGATCTCATCACTACCAGCCCGGACAACCAACAATGGGTAATAATCAGTGGGACTCACCAGCCTGGGAAGTTTTTTAGTAATGTCCCTAATCCGAGCTCCAGGGAGGCAACAGACTTCCCTGTGGACTGGGTCTGGATGGCAAATGGGACCCTCTGTTCCCCTCAGGATGGAGTTAAAAATGACAACTACCCTCCTTTTCTTTTTAGTTGAACTAGTCCTGACGCATGGGTCTGACTTACTCAGCGAAGTCAACCTTACGTCTCCACATTCATTCACCTCTTCTTTTCCATGGCTCTCCTCTTCCAGCGCACTGTATCTGTTCTGTAAAGGCAACTGAGCAGGTGAGGGAGGCTGGGCATGGACCCGCCTTCCTCTCCGAGCCAGGACTCGTTTCCATTCCCCCTCATCACCTTGGTCCCCTCCTTTGACCTCATGGCCAGAGGGGAGGGGATCCTCTGTTGCATGTGGAGAGTGCTGTGTGTGCATCAGGGACTGTCTCCACCAGTCTATCTCTCTTTCACACTCCCTAATGCTCCTCAGCCTCTCCACTTCTTCTTTTAGCTCTACCACAAGATGGAGGAGATCATCCAACTCTCCGCACCTCACACAGGCACTGTCAGATGCAGCCTCTTGGAAGCACAGGCTCAGGTACTCCCTGCAGCCGGCAGCCTGCACAGCTGCATCCTTGTGCTGGAGCACTGTTTGGGTCCCCCACTCCTCCTCGTGGTGGCTTTCTGTCTGGTGGCAACCATAATGGGGAAGAAGAAAAAAGGAAAGAAAAATGATCAAAAAAAAAAAAAAAGAAAAGAATTGACCAATAACCACTCCTTCACCTCTTATGACCAGGGTCTGCGATCCTCGCCCTCCCTGAGCCAGCAGTAACACCCCGCTGTGCCCTCGGATCACCAGAGTCCAGCAGGTCCTCCCCTCCCCCACACTCGCGCCACTCTCAGGAGTCAAATAGCTGGCCGCTTTTGAGTTTCGCGGGCTGACGGCTTCCTCCTCGCCTACATCACTCGCTCCCGCCTCGCGAGATTCCCTCTCAGTTCCGGGTCCCGCTCTCTCTCCTCAGCTTCACCGTCCCAGGCAACGCCCCCTCTCGACTCAATCTGCCCAGGAATAGGAGAAAAAAAACACTCTTACTGCAGCAGCTGCCGCTGCCGCTGTCCGCGCAGTCCGAAGGAGTCAGCCGTTCCGTCGAGGATATCTCGGGCACCCTAGCCCCGAGCCGTACGGTTCAAGATTCTGTGGCGAGGGCGTCATGAGTGGATACAGAGCAGCACCAGTTTGTCTTGCTGCCACCTTCCCTCTTGGAGCAAAATTCAATCGTTCATTCTTCCGGGGGCTCAACTCCAAAATAAGGCATCTGGTGTTGCGTCCGTTCCGTCGAGGATATCTCGGGCACCCTAGCCCCGAGCCCTGTGGTTCAAGGTTCTGTGGCGAGGGCGTCACGGGTGGATCCAGAGCAGCACCAGTTTGTCTTGCTGCCACCTTCCCTCCTGGAGCAAAACTCAATCGTCCGCTCTTCCAGGGGCCCGGATCCAAAATCAGACTGCTCGCGTTGCGTCCGTTCCGTTGAGGATATCTCGGGCACCTTAGGCCCGAGCCCTGCGGTCCAAGGTTCTGTGGCGAGGGCATCATGGGTGGATGCAGAGCAGCACCAGTTTGTCTTGCTGCCACCTTCCCTCTCCGAGTAAAACTCAATCGTTCGCTCTTCCGGGCACTGGGCTCCAAAATCAAGCATCTTGCGTTGCGTCCGTTCCGTCGAGGATATTTCGGTCGTGTGAGCCCCGAGCCCTGTGGTTCAAGGTTCTGTGGCGAGGGCGTCATGGGTGGATGCAGAGCAGCACCAGTTTGTCTTGCTGCCACCTTCCCTCTTGGAGAAAAACTCAATCGTTCGCTCTTCCGGGGGCTTGGCTCCAAAATCAGGCAGCTCGTGTTGATTCCGTTCCGTCGAGGATATCTCGGGCACCGTAGCCCTGAGCCCTGCGGTCCAAGGTTCTGTGGCGAGGGCGTCATGGGTGGATCCAGAGCAGCACCAGGTTATCTTGCTGCCACCTTCCCACTTGAAGAAAAACTCAATCGTTTCGTTTGCTGGGAGCTGGTCTCGAAAATCAGGCAGCTCGCATTGCGTCCGTTCCGTAGAGGATATGTTGAGTGTGTGAGCCCCGAGCCCTGTGGTTCAAGGTTCTGTGGCGAGGGTGTCATGGGTGGATCCAGAGCAGCACCAGTTTGTCTTGCTGCCACCTTCCCTCTTGGAGCAAAACTTAATCGTTCGCTGTTCTGGGCACTGGGCTCCAAAATGAAGCATCTTGCACTGCGTCCGTTCCGTCGAGGATATCTCGGTCGTGTGAGCCCCGAGCCCTGTGGTTCAAGGTTCTGTGGCGAGGGCGTCATGGGTGGATCCAGAGCAGCACCAGTTTGTCTTGCTGCCACCTTCCCTCTCCGAGCAAAAGTCAATCGTTTGCTCTTCCGGGGGCTCGGTTCCAAAATCAGGCAGCTGGCATTGATTCCGTTCCGTCGAGGATATCTCGGTCGTGTGAGCCCCGAGCCCTGTGGTTCAAGGTTCTGTGGCGAGGGCGTCATGGTTGGATGCAGAGCAGCACCAGTTTGTCTTGCTGCCACCTTCCCTCTTGGAGCAAAACTCAATCGTTCACTCTTACCGGGGCTGGGCCCCAAAATCAAGCATCTTGCGTTGCGTCCGTTCCGTCGAGGATATCTCGGGCGTGTGAGCCCCGAGCCCTGTGGTTCAAGGTTCTGTGGCGAGGGCGTCATGGGTGGATCCAGAGCAGCACCAGTTTGTCTTGCTGCCACCTTCCCTCTTGGAGCAAATCTCAATCGTTCGCTCTTCTGGGCACTGGGCTCCAAAATGAAGCATCTGGCATTGCGTCCGTTCCGTCGAGGATATCTCGGTCGTGTGAGCCCCGAGCCCTGTGGTTCAAGGTTCTGTGGCGAGGGCGTCATGGGTGGATGCAGAGCAGCACCAGTTTGTCTTGCTGACACCTTCCCTCTTGGAGCAAAACTCAATCGTTCGCTCTTCTGGGCACTGGGCTCCAAAATGAAGCATCTTGCATTGCGTCCGTTCCGTCGAGGATATCTCGGTCGTGTGAGCCCCGAGCCCTGTGGTTCAAGGTTCTGTGGCGAGGGCGTCATGGGTGGATCCAGAGCAGCACCAGTTTGTCTTGCTGCCACCTTCCCTCTTGGAGCAAAACTCAATCGTTCGCTCTTCCGGGGGCTCGGCTCCAAAATCAGGCAGCTCGCATTGCGTCCGTTCCGTCGAGGATATCTCGGTCTTGTGAGCCCCGAGCCCTGTGGTTCAAGGTTCTGTGGCGAGGGCGTCATGGGTGGATGCAGAGTAGCACCAGTTTGTCTTGCTGCCACCTTTCCCTCTTGGAGTAAAACTCAACCGTTCGCTCCTCCCGGGGCTCGGCCCCAAAATCAATCATCTTGCATTGCGTCCGTTCCGTCGAGGATATCTCGGTCTTGTGAGCCCCGAGCCCTGTGGTTCAAGGTTCTGTGGCGAGGGCGTCATGGGTGGATGCAGAGCAGCACCAGTTTGTCTTGCTGCCACCTTCCCTCTTGGAGCAAAACTCAATCGTTCTCTCTTCCGGGGGCTCGGCTCCAAAATCAGGCTGATCGCGTTGCATTCGTTCCGTAGAGGATAACTCGGCCGCGTGAGCCCCGACCACTGTGGTTCAAGGTTCTGTGGCGAGGGCGTCATGGGTGGATGCAGAGCAGCACCAGTTTGTCTTGCTGCCACCTTCCCTCTTCGAGCAAATCTCAATCGTTCGCTCTTCTGGGCACTGGGCTCCAAAATGAAGCATCTGGCGTTGCGTCCGTTCCGTCGAGGATATCTCAGTCGTGTGAGCCCCGAGCCCTGTGGTTCAAGGTTCTGTGGCGAGGGCGTCATGGGTGGATGCAGAGCAGCACCAGTTTGTCTTGCTGCCACCTTCCCTCTCCGAGCAAAACTCAATCGTTCGCACTTCGGGGGGCTCGGCTCAAAAATCAGGCACCTCGTGTTCCGTCTGTTCCGTCGAGGATATCTCGAGCATGTGAGCCCCGAGCCCTGCGGTTCAAGATTCTGTGGCGAGGATGTCATGGGTGGATGCAGAGCAGCACCAGTTTGTCTTGCTGCCACCTTCCCTCTTGGGTCAAAACTCAATCGTTCGCTCTTCCGGGGGCTCTGCTCCAAAATCAGGCAACTCGCGTTGCGTCCGTTCCATCGAGGATATCTCGGGCGTCTTAGCCCCGAGCCATACGTTTCAAGGTTCTGTGGTGTGGGCGTCATGGGTGGATGCAGAGAAGCACCAATTCATCTTGCTGCCACCTTCCCTCTTAGAGCAAAACTCAATCGTTCGCTCTTCCAGGGGCTCGGATCCAAAATCACGCAGCTCGCGTTGCGTCTGTTCCGTCGAGGATATCTCGGGCACCTTAGCCCCGAGCCCTGTGGTTCAAGGTTCTGTGGCGAGGGCGTCATGGGTGGATGCAGAGCAGCACCAGTTTGTCTTGCTGCCACCTTCCCTCTCCGAGCAAAACTCAATCGTTCGCTCTTCCAAGGGGCTCGGCTCCAAAATCAGGTAGCTCGCATTGCGTCCGTTCCGTCGAGGATATCTCGGTCGTGTGAGCCCCGAGCCCTGTGGTTCAAGGTTCTGTGGCGAGGGCGTCATGGGTGGATGCAGAGCAGCACCAGTTTGTCTTGCTGCCACCTTCCCTCTTGGAGCAAATCTCAATCGTTCGCTCTTCTGGGCACTGGGCTCCAAAATGAAGCATCTGGCATTGCGTCCGTTCCGTCGAGGATATCTCGGGCGTGTGAGCCCCGAGCCCTGTGGTTCAAGGTTCTGTGGCGAGGGCGTCATGGGTGGATGCAGAGCAGCACCAGTTTGTCTTGCTGCCACCTTCCCTCTCCGAGCAAAACTCAATCGTTCGCACTTCGGGGGGCTCGGCTCAAAAATCAGGCACCTCGTGTTCCGTCTGTTCCGTCGAGGATATCTCGAGCATGTGAGCCCCGAGCCCTGCGGTTCAAGATTCTGTGGCGAGGGTGTCATGGGTGGATGCAGAGCAGCACCAGTTTGTCTTGCTGCCACCTTCCCTCTTGGGTCAAAACTCAATCGTTCGCTCTTCCGGGGGCTCGGCTCCAAAATCAGGCAGCTCGCGTTGCGTCCGTTCCATCGAGGATATCTCGGGCGTCTTAGCCCCGAGCCATACGTTTCAAGGTTCTGTGGTGTGGGCGTCATGGGTGGATGCAGAGAAGCACCAATTCATCTTGCTGCCACCTTGCCTCTTAGAGCAAAACTCAATCGTTCGCTCTTCCAGGGGCTCGGATCCAAAATCACGCAGCTCGCGTTGCGTCTGTTCCGTCGAGGATATCTCGGGCACCTTAGCCCCGAGCCCTGTGGTTCAAGGTTCTGTGGCGAGGGCGTCATGGGTGGATGCAGAGCAGCACCAGTTTGTCTTGCTGCCACCTTCCCTCTCCGAGCAAAACTCAATCGTTCGCTCTTCCGGGGGCTCGGCTCCAAAATCAGGTAGCTCGCATTGCGTCCGTTCCGTCGAGGATATCTCGGTCGTGTGAGCCCCGAGCCCTGTGGTTCAAGGTTCTGTGGCGAGGGCGTCATGGGTGGATGCAGAGCAGCACCAGTTTGTCTTGCTGACACCTTCCCTCTTGGAGCAAAACTCAATCGTTCGCTCTTCCCGGGGCTCGGCCCCAAAATCAAGCATCTTGCGTTAAGTCCGTTCCGTCGAGGATATCTCGGGTGTGTGAGCCCCGAGCCCTGTGGTTCAAGGTTCTGTGGCGAGGGCGTCATGGGTGGATGCAGAGCAGCACCAATTAGTCTTGCTGCCACCTTCCCTCTCCGAGCAAAACTCAATCGTTCGCACTTCCGGGGGCTCGGCTCCAAAATCAGGCACCTCGTGTTCCGTCCGTTCCGTCGAG
>JAJGST010000125.1:0-29898 GCA_020746105.1 Trogon surrucura
AGTTTTTCTGCGCCTTAAATACCCTAAATTGGTGATTCTGTGCACAAAATTTTCCTAATTTGGTGTATCTGAACCCAAAAGTTCTCTAATTTGGTGTTTCTGAGCACAAAAGTTCCCTAAATCGCTGCTTCTGAGTCCGAAAGTTCCCAAATTAGGTGTTCCTGGGACTAAAAGTTCTCTAAATCACTATTCCTGATGCCCAAAGTTCCCTAATTTGGTGTTTCTGGGCCTAAAAGTTCCCTCATTTAGTTTTTCTGGTCCTTAAAGTTCCCGAAATTGGTGCTTCTGAGCCCAAAAGTTCCCTAAATCGCTGCTTCTGAGCCCAAAAGTTCCCTAAATCGCTGCTTCTGAGCCCAAAAGTTCCCGAAATCGCTGCTTCTGAGACCAAAAGTTCCCTAATTAGGTGTTCCTGGGCCTAAAAGTTCTCTAAATCACTATTCCTGAGCCCCACAGTTCCCTAATTTGGTGTTTCTGGGCCTAAAAGTTCCCTCATTTAGTTTTTCTGGGCCTTAAAGTTCCCTAAATTGGTGCTTCTGAGCCCAAAAGTTCCCTAATTTGGTGTTTCTGAGCCCAAAAGTTCTCTAAATTGGTGTTTCTGAGCCCAAAAGTTCACTAATTTGGTGTTTCTGAGCCCAAAAGTTCCCTAAATCGCTGCTTCTGAGTCCGAAAGTTCCCTAATTAGGTGTTCCTGGGTCTAAAAGTTCTCTAAATCACTGTTTCTGGGCCACAAAGTTCCCTAATTTGGTGTTTCTAGGCCTAAAAGTTTCCTCATTTAGTTTTTCTGGGCCTTAAAGTTCCCTAAATTGGTGCTTCTGAGCCCAAAAGTTCCCTAATTTGGTGTTTCTGAGCCCAAAATTTCCCTAATTTGGTGTTTCTGAGCCCAAAAGTTCCCTAAATCGCTGCTTCTGAGCCCAAAAGTTTCCTAAATCGCTGCTTCTGAGCCCAAAAGTTCCCGAATTAGGTGTTCCTGGGCCTAAAAATCTCTAAATCAGTATTCCTGAGCCCCACAGTTCCCTAATTTGGTGTTTCTGGGCCTAAAAGATCCCTAATTTAGTTTCTCTGGGCCTAAAAGTTCCTTAAATCGGTGTTTCTGAGCCCAAAATTGCCTAATTCGCTGCTTCTGAGCCCAAATGTTCCCTAATTTGGTGTTTCTGAGCCCAAAAGTTCTCTAATTTGGTGCTTCTGAGCCCAAAAGTTCCCTAAATCGCTGCTTCTGAGCCCAAAAGTTTCCCTAATTAGGTGTTCCTGGGCCTAAAAGTTCTCTAAATCACTATTCCTGAGCCCCAAAGTTACCTAATTTGGTGTTTCTGGGCCTAAAAGTTCCCTCATTTGGTTTTTCTGGTCCTTAAAGTTTCCTAAATTGGTGCTTCTGAGACCAAAAGTTCCCTAATTTGGTGTTTCTGAGCCGAAAAGTTCCCTAAATCGCTGCTTCTGAGCCGAAAATTCCCTAAATCGCTGCTTCTGAGCCCAAAGGTTCCCTAAATCGCTGCTTCTGAGACCAAAAGTTTCCCGAATTAGGTGTTCCTGGGCCTAAAAGTTCTCTAAATCACTATTCCTGAGACCCACAGTTCCCTTATTTAGTTTTTCTGGGCCTAAAAGATCCCTAATTTAGTTTCACTGGGCCTAAAAGAACCCTAAATCAGTGTTTCTGAGCCCAAAATTTGCCTAATTCGCTGCTTCTGAGACCAAAAGTTCCCGAATTAGGTGTTCCTGGGCCTAAAAGTACTCTAAATCACTATTCCTGAGCCCCACAGTTCCCTAATTTGGTGTTTCTGGGCCTAAAAGTTCCCTCATTTAGATTTTCTGGTCCTTAAAGTTCCCTAAATTGGTGCTTCTGAGCCCAAAAGTTCCCGAAATCTCTGCTTCTGAGCACAAAAGTTCCCGAATCTGGTGTTCCGGGGCCTAAAAGTTCTCTAAATCACTATTCCTGAGCCCCACAGTTCCCTAATTTGGTGTTTCTGGGCCTAAAAGTTCCCTAATTTAGTTTTTCTGTGCCTACATCATCCCTAAATCGATGTTTCTGAGCCCAAAAGTTCCCTAAATCGCTGCTTCTGAGCCCAAAAGTTCCCTAATTAGGTGTTCCTGGGCCTAATAGTTCTCTAAATCACTATTCCTGAGCCCCACAGTTCCCTAATTTGGTGTTTCTGGGCCTAAAAGATCTCTAAATCGTTGTTTCTGAGCCCAAAATTTTCCTAAATCGCTGCTTCTGAGCCAAAAAGTTGCCGAAGTAGGTGTTCCTGGGCCTAAAATTATCTAAATCACTATTCCAGAGCCGCACAGTTCCCTAATTTGGTGTTTCTGGGCCTAAAAGTTCCCTCATTTAGTTTCTCTGGGCCTTAAAGTTCCCTAAATTGGTGCTTCTGAGGCCAAAAGTTCCCTAATTGGTGCTTCTGAGCCCAAAAGTTCTCTAATTTCGTGTTTCTGAGCCCCAAAGTTCCCTAAATCGCTGCTTCTGAGCCCAAAAGTTCCCTAATTAGATGTTCCTGGGCCTAAAAGTTCTCTAAATCACTATTCCTGAGCCCCACAGTTCCCTAATTTGGTGTTTCTGGGCCTAAAAGTTCCCTCATTTAGTTTTTCTGGGCCTTAAAGTTCCCTAAATCGCTGCTTCTGAGACCAAAAGTTCCCTAATTAGGTGTTCCTGGGCCTAAAAGTTCTCTAAATCACTATTCCTGAGCCCCACAGTTCCCTAATTTGGTGTTTCTGGGCCTAAAAGTTCCCTAATTTAGTTTCTCTGGGCCTAAAAGATCCCTAAATCGGTGTTTCTGAGACCAAAAGTTCCCTAAATCGCTGCTTCTGAGCCCAAAAGTTCCCTAATTAGGTGTTCCTAAGCCTAAAAGTTCCCTTATTTAGTTTTTCTGGTCCTTAAAGTTCCCTATATTGGTGCTTCTGAGCCCAAAATTTCCCTAATTTGGTGTTTCTGAGCCCAAAGGTTCTCTAAATTGGTGTTTCTGAGCCCAAAAGTTCGCTAATTTGGTGTTTCTGAGCCCAAAAGTTCCCTAAATCGCTGCTTCTGTGTCCGAAATTTCCCTAATTAGGTGTTCCTGGGCCTAAAATTTCTCTAAATCACTATTCCTGAGCCCAAAAGTTACCTAATTTGGTGTTTCTGGGCCTAAAAGTTTCCTCATTTAGTTTTTCTGGTCCTTAAAGTACCCTAAATTGGTGCTTCTGAGCCCAAATTTTCCCTAATTTGGTGTTTCTGAGCCGAAAGGTTCCCTAAATCGCTGCTTCTGAGCCCAAAAGTTCCCTAAATCGCTGCTTCTGAGCCCAAAAGTTCCCTAATTAGGTGTTCCTGGGCCTAAAAGTTCTCTAAATCACTATTCCTGAGCCCCACAGTTCCCTAATTTGGTGTTTCTGGGCCTAAAAGATCCCTAATTTAGTTTCTCTGGGCATAAAAGATCCCTAAATCGGTGTTTCTGAGCCCAAAAGTTCCCTAAATCACTGTTTCTGAGCACCAGATTTCCCTAATTTGGTGTTTCTGGGCCTAAAAGTTCCCTCATTTAGTTTTTCTGGGCCTTAAAGTTCCCTAATTTGGTGCTTCTGAGGCCAAAATTTCCCTAGTTTGGTGCTTCTGAGCCCAAAAGTTCTCTAATTTGGTATTTCTGAGCCCAAAAGTTCGCTAATTTGGTGTTTCTGAGACCCAAAGTTCCCTAAATCGCTGCTTCTGAGCCCAAAAGTTCCCGAATTAGGTTTTCCTGGGCCTAAAAGTTCTCTGAATCACTATTCCTGAGCCCCACAGCTCCCTAATTTGGTGTTTCTGGGCCTAAAAAATCCCTAATTTAGTTTCTCTGGGCATAAAAGATCCCTAAATCGGTGTTTCTGAGGCCAAAATTTGCCTAATTCGCTGCTTCTGAGCCCAAAAGTTCCCTAATTAGGTCTTCCTAAGCCTAAAAGATCCCTTATTTAGTTTTTCTGGTCCTTAAAGTTCCCTAAATTGGTGCTTCTGAGCCCAAAAGTTCCCTAATTTGTTGTTTCTGAGCCCAAAAGTTCTCTAAATTGGTGTTTCTGAGCCCAAAAGTTCGCTAATTTGGTGTTTCTGAGCCCAAAAGTTCCCTAAATCGCTGCTTCTGAGTCCGAAAGTTCCCTAATTAGGTGTTCCTGGGCCTAAAAGTTCTCTAAATCACTATTCCTGAGCCCAAAAGTTCCCTAATTTGGTGTTTCTGAGCACAAAAGTTCCCTAAATCGCTGCTTCTGAGTCCGAAAGTTCCCTAATTAGGTGTTCCTGGGCCTAAAAGTTGCCTCATTTAGTTTTTCTGGGCCTTAAAGTTCCCTAAATTGGTGCTTCTGAGCCCAAAATTTCCATAATTTGGTGTTTCTGAGGCGAAAGGTTCCCTAAATCGCTGCTTCTGAGCCCAAAAGTTCCCGAATTTAGTGTTCCTGGGACTAAAAGTTCTCTAAATCACTATTCCT
Organism: Trogon surrucura; assembly: GCA_020746105.1. Classification (NCBI taxonomy): domain Eukaryota; kingdom Metazoa; phylum Chordata; class Aves; order Trogoniformes; family Trogonidae; genus Trogon; species Trogon surrucura. The sequence continues at coordinate 4,408 of JAJGST010000125.1, forward strand.
GAGCACCACAGTTCCCTAATTTGGTGTTTTGAGCCCAAAAGTTTGCTAATTTGGTGTTTTTGAGCCCCAAAGTTCCCTAAATCGCTGCCTCTGAGACCAAAAGTTCCCTAATTAGATGTTCCTGGGCCTTAAAGTTCTCTAAATCACTATTCCTGAGCCCAAAAGTTCCCTAATTTGGTGCTTCTGGAGCCTAAATTTCCCTCATTAAGTTTTTCTGGGACTTAAGTTCCCTAAATTGGTGCTTCTGAGCCCAAAAGTTCCCTAATTTTGTGTTTCTGAGGCGAAAAGTTCCCTAAATCGCTGCTTCTGAGCCCAAAAGTTCCCTAAATCACTGCTTCTGAGCACAAAAGTTCCCTAATTAGGTGTTCCTGGGCCTAAAAGTTCTCTAAATCACTGTTTCTGAGCCCCAAAGTTCCCTAATTTGGTGTTTCTTGGCCTAAAAGTTCCCTCATTTATATTTTCTGGGCCTAAAAGTTCCCGAAATTGGTGCTTCTGAGCCCAAAAGTTCGCTAATTTGGTGTATCTGAGCCCAAAAGTTCCCGAAATCGCTGCTTCTGAGACCAAAAGTTCCCTAATTACGTGTTCCTGGGCCTAAAAGTTCTCTACATCAATATTCCTGAGCCCCACAGTTCCCTAATTTGGTGTTTCTGGGCCTAAAAGTTCCCTAATTTAGTTTTTCTGGGCCTTAAAGTTCCCTAAATTGGTGCTTCTGAGGCCAAAAGTTCCCTAATCGGTGCTTCTGAGCCCAAAAGTTCTCTAATTTGGTGTTTCTGAGCCCGAAAGTTCCCTAAATCGCTGCTTCTGAGTCCGAAAGATCCTTAAGTAGGTGTTCCTGGGCCTAAAAGTTCTCTAAATCACTATTCCTGAGCCCCACAGTTCCCTAATTTGGTGTTTACGGGCCTAAAAGATCCCTAATTTAGTATCTGTGGGCCTAAAAGATCCCTAAATCGGTGTTTCTGAGCCCAAAAGTTCCCTAAATCACTGTTTCTGAGCCGCACAGTTCCCTAATTTGGTGTTTCTGGGCCTTAAAGTTCCCTCACTTAGTTTTTCTGGGCCTTAAAGTTCCCTAAATTGGTGCTTCTGAGGCCAAAAGTGCCCTAATTTGGTGTTCCTGAGCCCAAAAGTTTGCTAATTTGGTGTTTCTGAGCCCAAAAGTTCCCTAAATCGCTGCTTCTGAGCCCAAAAGTTCCCGAGTTAGGTGTTCCTGGGCCTAAAAGTTCTCTAAATCACTATTCCTGAGCCCCACCGCTCCCTAATTTGGTGTTTCTGGGCCTAAAAGATCCCTAATTTAGTATCTGTGCGCCTAAAAGATCCCTAAATCGGTGTTCCTGAGCCCAAATGTTCCCTAAATCGCTGCTTTTGAGCCCAAAAGTTCCCTAATTAGGTGTTCCTGGGCCTAAAATTTCTCTAAATCACTATTCCTGAGCCCAAAAGTTACCTAATTTGGTGTTTCTGGGCCTAAAAGTTGCCTCATTTAGTTTTTCTGGTCCTTAAAGTACCCTAAATTGGTGCTTCTGAGCCCAAATTTTCCCTAATTTGGTGTTTCTGAGCCGAAAGGTTCCCTAAATCGCTGCTTCTGAGCCCAAAAGTTCCCTAATTAAGTGTTCCTGGGACTAAAAGTTCTCTAAATCACTATTCCTGAGCCCCACAGTTCCCTAATTTGGTGTTTCTAGGCCTAAAAGATCCCTAATTTAGTTTCTCTGGGCATAAAAGATCTCTAAATCGGTGTTTCTGAGCCCACAAGTTCCCTAAATCACTGTTTCTGAGCACCAGATTTCCCTAATTTGGTGTTTCTGGGCCTAAAAGTTCCCTCATTTAGTTTTTCTGTTCCTTAAATTTCCCTAAATTGGTGCTTCTGAGCCCAAAAGTTCCCTAATTTGGTGTTTTTGAGTCCAAAAGTTCTCTAAGTTGGTGTTTCTGAGCCCAAAAATTTACTAATTTGGTGTTTCTGAGCCCCGAAGTTCCCGAAATCGCTGTTTCTGAGCCCAAAAGTTCCCTAATTAGGTGTTCCTGGGCCTAAAAGTTCTCTAAATCAGTATTCCTGAGCCCCACAGTTCCCTACTTTGGTGTTTCTGAGCCCCACAGTTCTCTAATTTGGTGTTTCTGAGCCCAAAAGTTCCCTAAATCGGAGTTTCTGAGGCCAAAAGTTCCCTAATTCGCTGCTTCAGAGCCCAAAAGTTCCCTAATTAGGTGTTCCTGGGCCTAAAAGTTATCTAAATCACTATTCCTGAGCCCCACAGTTCCCTAATTTGGTGTTTCTGGGCCTAAAAGTTCCCTAATTTAGTTTTTCTGGGCCTAAAAGATCCCTAAATTGGTGTTTCTGAGCCCAAAAGTTCCCTAATTCACTGTTTCTGAGCCCCACAGTTCCCTAATTTGGTGTTTCTGGGCCTTAAAGTTCCCTCACTTAGTTTTTCTGGGCCTAAAAGTTCCCTAAATTGGTGCTTCTGAGGCCAAAAGTGCCCTAATTTGGTGTTCCTGAGCCTAAAAGTTCCCTCATTTAGTTTTTCTGGGCCTAAAACATCCCGAAATTGGTGCTTCTGAGCCCAAAAGTTCCCTAAATCGCTGCTTCTGAGACCAAAAGTTTGCTAATTTGGTGTTTCTGAGCCCAAAAGTTCCCTAAATCGCTGCTTCTGAGCCCAAAAGTTCCCGAGTTAGGTGTTCCTGGGCCTAAAAGTTCTCTAAATCACTATTCCTGAGCCCCACCGCTCCCTAATTTGGTGTTTCTGGGCCTAAAAGATCCCTAATTTAGTATCTGTGCGCCTAAAAGATCCCTAAATCGGTGTTCCTGAGCCCAAATGTTCCCTAAATCGCTGCTTTTGAGCCCAAAAGTTCCCTAATTAGGTGTTCCTGGGCCTAAAAGTTCTCTAAATCACTATTCCTGAGCCCCACAGTTCCCTAATTTGGTGTTTCTGGGCATAAAATTTCCCTAATTTAGGTTTTCTCGGCACAAAAGATCCCTAAATTGGTGCTTCTGAGCCCAAATGTACCCTAAATCTTTGTTTCTGGGCCCCAAAGTTCCCTAATTTGGTATTTCTGAGCCCCAAAGTTCCCTAATTTTGTGCTTCTGAGCCCCAAAGTTGTCTAATTCGCTGCTTCTGAGTCCTAATGTTCCCTAAGCTGGAGTTTCTGGGCCTAAAAGATCCCTAAATCCGTGTTTCAAAGCCCAAAAGTTCTCTAAATCACTATTCCTGAGGCCCACAGTTCCCTAATTTGGTGTTTCTGGGCCTAAAAGTTCCCTCATTTAGTTTTTTTGTTCCTTAAAGTTCCCTATATTGGTGCTTCTGAGGCCAAAAGTTCCCTAAGTTGGAGTTTCTGAGCCCAAAAGTTTGCTAATTTGGTGATTCTGAGCCCAACAGTTCCCTAAATCGCTGCTTCTGAGCCCAAAAGTTCCCGAATTAGGTGTTCCTGGGCCTAAAAGTTCTCTAAATCACTATTCCTGTGCCCCACCGTTCCCTAATTTGGTGTTTCTGGGCCTAAAAGATCCCTAATTTAGTATCTGTGGGCCTAAAAGATCCATAAATCGGTGTTCCTGAGCCCAAAAGTTCCCGAAATCGCTGCTTTTGAGCCCAAAAGTTCCCTAATTAGGTGTTCCTGGGCCTAAAAGTTCTCTAAATCACTATTCCTGAGTCCCACAGTTCCCTAATTTGGTGTTTCTGGGCCTAAAAGTTCCCTCATTTAGTTTTTCTGGTCCTTAAAGTTCCCTAAATTGGTGCTTCTGAGCAAAAAAGTTCCCTAATTTCGTGTTTCTGAGCCGAAAAGTTCCCTAAATAGCTGCTTCTGAGCCCAAAAGTTCCCTAAATCGCTGCTTCTGAGCCCAAAAGTTCCCGAATTAGGTGTTCCTGGGCCTAAAAGTACTATAAATCACTATTCCTGAGACCCACAGTTCCCTAATTTGGTGTTTCTGGGCCCAAAAGTTCCCTCATTTAGTTTTTCTGGTCCTTAAAGTTCCCTAAATTGGCACTTCTGAGCCCAAAATTTCTTAAATCACTGTTTCTGAGCACCAGATTTCCCTAATTTGGTGTTTCTGGGCCCAAAAGTTCCCTCATTTAGTTTTTCTGGGCCTTAAAGTTCCCTAAATTGGTGTTTCTGAGCCCCAAAGTTCCCTAATTTGGTGTTTCTGAGCCCCAAAATTTCCTAATTCGCAGCTTCTGAGCCCCAAAGTTGCCTAATTCGCTGTTTCTGAGTCCTAATGTTCCCTAAGCTGGTGTTTCTGGGTCTAAAAGATCCCCAAATCGGTGTTTCTAAGCCCAAACGTTCTCTAAATCACTGTTTTGGAATACCAAAGTTCCCTAATTTGGTGTTTCTTGGCCTAAAAGTTCCCTCATTTAGTTTTTCTGGGCCTAAAACATTCCTAAATTGATGCTTCTGTGACAAAAAGTTCGCTAATTTGGTGTTTCTGAGCCCAAAAGCTCCCTAAATCACTGTTTCTGAGCCCAAAAGTTCGCTAATTTGATGTTTCTGAGCGGAAAAGTTCCCTAAATCGCTGCTTCTGAGCCCAAAAGTTCCCTAATTACGTGTTCCAGGGCCTAAAAGTTCTCTATATCACTATTCCTGAGCCCCACAGTTCCCTAATTTGGTGTTTCTGGGCCTAAAAGTTCCCTAATTTAATTATTCTGGTCCTTAATGTTCCCTAAATTGGTGTTTCTGAGCCGAAAAATTCCCTAATTTGGTGTTTCTGAGCCCAAAAGTTCTCTAAATTGGTGTTTCTGAGCCCAAAAGTTCCCTAACTTGGTGTTTCTGAGCCCCGAAGTTCCCGAAATAGCTGCTTCTGAGACCAAAAGTTCCCTAATCAGGTGTTCCTAGGCCTAGAATTTCTCTAAATCACTATTCCTGAGCCCCACAGTTCCCTAATTTCGTGTTTCTGGGCCTAAAATTTTCCTCATTTAGTTTTTCTGGTCCTTAAAGTTCTCTAAATTGGTGCTTCTGAGCCCAAAATTTCCCTAATTTGGTGTTTCTGAGCCGAAAAGTTCCCTAAATCGCTGCTTCTGAGCCCAAAAGTTCCCTAAATCGCTGCTTCTGAGCCCAAAAGTTCCCGAATTAGGTGTTCCTGGGCCTAAAAGATCTCTAAATCAGTATTCCTGAGCCCCACATTTCCCTAATTTGGTGTTTCTGGGCCTAAAAGATCCCTAATTTAGTATCTGTTGTCCTAAAAGTTCCCTAAATCGGTGTTTCTGAGCACCAAAGTTCCCTAAATCGCTGCTTTTGAGCCCAAAAGTTCCCTAATTAGGTGTTCCTGAGACTAAAAGTTCCCTAATTTAGTTTTTCTGGTCCATAAAGTTCCCTAATTTGGTGTTTCTGAGCCCCAAAGTTCTCTAATTTGGTGTTTCTGAGCCCAAAAGTTCGCTAATTTGGTGTTTCTGAGCCCAAAAGTTCCCTAATTCGCTGCTTCAGAGTCCGAAAGTTCCCTAATTAGGTGTTCCTGGGCCTAAAAGTTATCTAAATCACTATTCCTGAGCCCCACAGTTCCCTAATTTGGTGTTTCTGGGCCTAAAAGTTCCCTCATTTAGTTTTTCTGGGCCTTAAAGTTCCCTAAATAGGTGTTTCTGAGCCCAAAAGTTCCCTAATTTCTTGTTTCTGAGCCCCAAATTTCCCTAATTCGCAGCTTCTGAGCCCCAAAGTTGCCTAATTCGCTGTTTCTGACTCCTAATGTCGCCTAAGCTGGTGTTTCTGGGCCTAAAAGATCCCCAAATCGGTGTTTCTGAGCCCAAACCTTCTCTAAATCACTGTTACTGAGCCCCAAAGTTCCCTAATTTGGTGTTTCTTGGCCTAAAAGTTTCCTCATTTAGTTTTTCTGGGCCTAAAGCATCCCGAAATTGGTGCTTCTGAGCCCAAAAGTTCGCTAATTTGGTGTTTCTGAGCCCAAAAGCTCCCTAAATTGGTTTTTCTGAGCCCAAACTTTCTCTAAATCACTGTTTCTGAGCCCAAAAGTTCGCTAATTTGGTGATTCTGAGATGAAAATTTCCCTAAATCGCTGCTTCTGAGCCCAAAATTTCCCTAATTACGTGTTCCGGGCCCTTAAACTTCTCTAAATCACTATTCCTGAGCCCCACAGTTCCTAATTTGGTGTTTCTGGGACTAAAAGTTCCCGCATTTTGTTTTTCTGGGCCTTAAATCTTATCAAAATTGGTGCTTCTCAGCCCAAAAGTTCCCTAATTTAGTGTTTCTGAGCCGAAAAGATCCCTAAATAGCTGCTTCTGAGCCCAAAAGTTCCCTAAATCGTGGCTTCTGTGCCCAAAAGTTCTCTAATTAAGTGTTCCTGGACCTAAAAGTTCTCTAAATCACTATTCCTGAGCCCCACAGTTCCCTAATTTGGTGTTTCTGGTCCTAAAAGTTCCCTAATTTAGTTTTTCGGGTCCTTAAAGTTCCCTAAATTGGTGCTTCTGAGCCCAAAAGTTCTCTAAATTGGTGTTTCTGAGCCCAAAAGTTCACTAATTTGGTGTTTCTGAGCCCAAAAATTCCCTAAATCGCTGCTTCTGAGTCCGAAAGATCCCGAATTAGGTGTTCCTGGGCCTAAAAGTTCTCTAAATCACTATTCCTGAGTCCCACAGTTCCCTAATTTGGTGTTTCTGGGCCTACAAGTTCCCTTTACTTAGTTTTTCTGGTCCTTAAAGTTTCCTAAATTGGTGCTTCTGAGACCAAAGTTTCCCTAATTTGGTGTTTCTGAGACGAAAAGTTCCCTAAATCGCTGCTTCTGAGCCCAAAAGTTCCCTAAATCGCGGCTTCTGAGACCAAAAGTTCCCTAATTTGGTGTTCCTGGGCCTAAAAGTTCTCTAAATCACTATTCCAGAGCCCCACATTTCCCTAATTTGGTGTTTCTGGGCCTAAAAGATCTCTAATTTAGTTTTTCAGGGCCTAAAAGATCCCTACATCGGAGTTTCTGAGCCCAAAAGTTACCTAAATCCCTGATTCTGAGCCCAAAAGTTCCCGAATTATGTGTTCCTGGGCCTAAAAGTTATCTAAATCACTATTCCTGAGCCCCACAGTTCCCTAATTTGGTGTTTCTGAGCCTAAAAGTTCCCTCATTTAGTTGTTATGGTCCTTAAATTTCCCTAAATTGGTGCTTCTGAGGCCAAAACTTCCCTAAATCGTTGCTTCTGAGCCCAAAAGGTCCCGAATTAGGTGTTCCTGGGCCTAAAATTTCCCTAAATCAATATTCCTGAGCCCCACCGCTCCCTACTTTGGTGTTTCTGGGCCTAAAAGATCCCTAATTTAGTATCTGTGGGCCTAAAAGATCCCTAAATCGGTGTTTCTGAGCCCAAACGTTCCCTAAATCGCTGCTTTTGAGCCCAAAAGTTCCCTAAGTAGGTGTTCCTGGGCCTAAAAGTTCTCTAAATCACTATTCCTGAGACCCACAGTTCCCTAATTTGGTGTTTCTGGGCCTAAAAGTTCCCTCATTTAGTTTTTCTGGTCCTTAAAGTTCCCTAAATTGGTGCTTCTGAGGCCAAAATTTACCTAATTAGGTGTTCTTGGGCCTAAAAGTTCTCTACATCACTATTCCAGAGCCCCACATTTCCCTAATTTGGTGTTTCTGGGCCTAAAAGATCTCTAATTTAGTTTTTCAGGGCCTAAAAGATCCCTACATCGGAGTTTCTGAGCCCAAAAGTTACCTAAATCCCTGATTCTGAGCCCAAAAGTTCCCGAAGTAGGTGTTCCTGGGCCTAAAAGTTATCTAAATCACTATTCCTGAGCCCCACAGTTCCCTAATTTGGTGTTTCTGGGCCTAAAAGTTCCCTCATTTAGTTTTTATGGTCCTTAAATTTCCCTAAATTGGTGCTTCTGAGGCCAAAAGTTCCCTAAATCGCTGCTTCTGAGGCCAAAAGGTCCCGAGTTAGGTGTTCCTGGGCCTAAAAGTTCCCTAAATCAATATTCCTGAGCCCCACCGCTCCCTACTTTGGTGTTTCTGGGCCTAAAAGATCCCTAATTTAGTATCTGTGGGCCTAAAAGATCCCTAAATCGGTGTTTCTGAGCCCAAACGTTCCCTAAATCGCTGCTTTTGAGCCCAAAAGTTCCCTAAGTAGGTGTTCCTGGGCCTAAAAGTTCTCTAAATCACTATTCCTGAGACCCACAGTTCCCTAATTTGGTGTTTCTGGGCCTAAAAGTTCCCTCATTTAGTTTTTCTGGTCCTTAAAGTTCCCTAAATTGGTGCTTCTGAGGCCAAAATTTCCCTAATTAGGTGTTCTTGGGCCTACAAGTTCTCTACATCACTATTCCTGAGCCCCACAGTTCCCTAATTTGGTGTTTCTGGGTCTAAAAGATCCCTCATTTAGTTTTTCCGGGCCTAAAAGATCCCTAAATCGGTGTTTCTGAGCCCAAAAGTTCCCTAAATCGCTGCTTCTGAGCCCAAAAGTTACCTAATGAAGTGTTCCTGAGCATAAAGTTCCCTAATTTAGTTTTTCTGGTCCTTAAAGTTCCCTAATTTGGTGTTTCTGGGCATAAAAGTTCCCTAATTTGTTGTTTCTGGGCCCAAAAGTTCTCTAAATTGGTGTTTCTGAGCCCAAAATTTGCTAATTTTTTGTTTCTGAGCCCAAAAGTTCCCTAAATCGCTGCTTCTGAGTCCGAAAGTTCCCTAATTAGGTGTTCCTGGGCCTTAAAGTTCTCTCCATCACTATTACTGAGTCCCAGAGTTCCCAAATTTGGTGTTTCTGGGCCTAAAAATTACCTCTATTAGTTTTTCAGGGCCTAAAAGATCCCTAAATCGGTGTTTCTGAGCCCAAAATTCCCTAAATCACTGTTTCTGAGGCCCACAGTTCCCTAATTTGGTGTTTCTGGGCCTGAAAGATCCATACTTCAGTTTCTCTGGGCCTAAAAGATCCCTAAATCGGTGTTTCTGAGCCCAAAAGTTCCCTAATTTGGTGTTTCTGAGCCCAAAAGTTCTCTAATTTGGTGTTTCTGAGCCCAAAAGTTCGCTAATTTGGTGTTTCTGAGCCCAAAAGTTCCTTAAATCGCTGCTTCTGAGTCCGAAAGTTCCCTAATTAGGGGTTCCTGGGCCTAAAAGTTATCTAAATCACTATTCCTGAGCCCCACAGTTCCCTAATTTGGTGTTTCTGGGCCTAAAAGTTCCCTCATTTAGTTTTTCTGGGCCTTAAAGTTCCCTAAATAGGTGTTTCTGAGCCCAAAAGTTCCCTAATTTGGAGTTTCTGAGCCCAAAAGCTCCCTAAATCGGTTTTTCTGAGCCCAAACTTTCTCTAAATCACGGTTTCTGAGCCCAAAAGTTCGCTAATTTTGTGTTTCTGAGCCCCAAAGTTCCCTAAATCGGTGTTTCTGAGCCCAAATGTTCTCTAAATCACTGTTTCTGAGCACCAGATTTCCCTAATTTGGTGTTTTTGAGCCCCAAAGTTCCCTAAATCGCTGCTTCTGTGCCCAAAATTTCCCTAATTACGTGTTCCTGGGCCTAATAGTTCTCTAAATCACTATTCCTGAGTCCCACAGTTCCCTAAGTTGGTGTTTCTGGGCCTGAAAATTTCCTCATTTAATTATTCTGGTCCTTAATGTTCCCTAAATTGGTGCTTCTGAGCCCAAAAGTTAGCTAATTTAGTGTTTCTGATCCCAAAAGTTCCCTAATTTGGTGTTTCTGAGCCCCAAATTTCCCGAAATCGCTGATTCTGAGACCAAAAGTTCCCTAATCAGGTGTTCCTAGGCCTAAAAGTTCTCTAAATCACTATTCCTGAGCCCCACAGTTCACTAATTTGGTGTTTCTGGGCCTAAAATTTCTCTCATTTAGTTTTTCTTGTCCTTAAAGTTCTCTAAATTGGTGCTTCTGAGCCCAAAAGTTCCCTAATTAGGTGTTCCTGAGCCTAAAAGTTCCCTAATTTAGTTTTTCTGGTCCTTAAAGTTCCCTAATTTGGTGTTTCTGAGCCCAAAAGTTCCCTAATTCGCTGCTTCTGAGCCCCAAAGTTCCCTAATTTGGTGTTTCTGGGCCTAAAATTTCCCTCATTTAGTTTTTCTGGGCCTTAAAGTTCCCTAAATTGGTGCTTCTGAGACCAAAAGTTCGCTAATTTGGTGTTTCTGAGCCCCAAAGTTGCCTAAATAGCTGCTTCTGAGCCCAAAAGATCTCTAAATCGCTGCTTCTGAGCCCAAAAGTTCCCTAATTATGTGTTCCTGGGCCTAAAAGTTCTCTAAATAACTCTTCCTGAGCCCCAAAGTTCCCTAATTTGGTGTTTCTGGGCCTAAAAGATTACTAATTTAGATTTTCTGGGCCTAAAAGATCCCTAAATCGGTGTTTCTGAGACCAAAAGTTCCCTAAATCGCTGCTTCTGAGACCAAAAGCTCCCTAATTAGGTGTACCTGGGCCTAAAAGTTCTCTAAATCCCTATTCCTGAGCCCCACAGCTCCCTAATTTGGTGTTTCTGGGCCTAAAAAATTCCTAATTTAGTTTCTCTGGGCATAACAGATCCCTAAATCGGTGTTTCTGAGGCCAAAATTTGCCTAATTCGCTGCTTCTGAGCCCAAAAGTTCCCTAATTAGGTGTTCCTGGGCCTAAAAGTTCTCTAAATCACTATTCCTGAGCCCCACAGTTCCCTACTTTGGTGTTTCTGGGCCTAAAAGATCCCTAATTTTGTTTTTCTGGGCATAAAAGATCCCTAAATCGGTGTTTCTGAGCCCAAAGTTCCCTAGATCGCTGCTTCTGAGCCCAAAAGTTCCCTAATAAATGTTCCTGGGCCTAAAAGTTCTCTAAATCACTATTCCTGAGCCCCACAGTTCCCTAATTTGGTGTTTCTGGGCCTAAAAGTTCCCTAATTTAGTTTTTCTGGTCCTTAAAGTTCCCTAAATTGGTGCTTCTGAGCCCAAAAGTTCCCTAATTTGGTGTTTCTGAGCCCAAAATTTCTCTAATTTGGTGCTTCTGAGCCCAAAAGTTCGCTAATTTGGTGTTTCTGAGCCCCAAAGTTCCTTAAATCGCTGCTTCTGAGTCCGAAAGTTCCCTAATTAGGTGTTCCTGGGCCTAAAAGTTCTCTAAATCACTATTCCTGAGCCCCACAGTTCCCTAATTTGGTGTTTCTGGGCCTAAAAGTTCCCTCATTTAGTTTTTCTGGGCCTTAAAGTTCCCTAAATCGGTGTTTCTGAGCCCAAAAGTTCCCTAATTTCGTGTTTCTGAGCCCCAAATTACCCTAATTCGCAGCTTCTGAGCCCCAAAGTTGCCTAATTCGCTGTTTCTGAGTCCTAATGTTCCCTAAACTGGTGTTTCTGGGCCTAAAAGATCCCCAAATCGGTGTTTCTGAGCCCAAAAGCTCCCTAATTAGGTGTTCCTGGGCCTAAAATTTCTCTAAATCACTCTTCTTGAGCCCCACAGTTCCCTAATTTGGTGTTTCTGGGCCTAAAAGTTCCCTCATTTAGTTTCTCTGGGCCTTAAATATTCCCAAAATTTGTGCTTCTGAGCCCAAAATTTCGCTACTTTCGTGTTTCTGAGCGGAAAAGTTCCCTACATCGCTGCTTCTGATCCCAAAAGTTCCCTAAATCGCTGCTTCCAAGCCTAAAAGTTCCGAAATTAGGTGTTCCTGGGCCTAAAATTTCTCTAAATGACTGTTTCTGAGCCCCAAAGTTCCCTAATTTGATGTATCTTGGCCTAAAAGTTCCCTCATTTAGTATTTCTGGGCCTAAAACATCCCGAAATTGGTTTTTCTGAGCCCAAAAGTTCGCTAAATCACTGTTTCTGAGCACCAGATTTCCCTAATTTGGTGTTTCTGAGCCACAAAGTTACCTAAATCGCTGCTGCTTCTGAGCCCAAAAGTTCCCTAATTACGTCTTCCTGCGCCTAAAAGTTCTCTAAATCACTATTCCTGAGCCCCACAGTTCCCTAATTTGGTGTTTCTGGGCCTAAAAGTTCCCTCATTTAATTATTCTGGTCCTTAATGTTCCCTAAATTGGTGTTTCTGAGCCCAAAAGTTCCCTAATTTGGTGTTTCTGGGCCTAAAAGTTCCCTCATTTAATTATTCTGGTCCTTAATGTTCCCTAAATTGGTGTTTCTGAGCCCAAAAGTTCCCTAATTTGGTGTTTCTGAGCCCAAAAGTTCGCTAATTTGCTGTTTCTGAGCCCCGAAGTTCCCGAAATCGCTTCTTCTGAGACCAAAAGTTCCCTAATCAGGTGTTCCTGGGCCTAAAAGTTATCTAAATCACTATTCCTGAGACCCACAGTTCCCTAATTTGGTGTTTCTGGGCCTAAAAGTTCCCTCATTTAGTTTTTCTGGGCCTTAAATGTTCCCTAATTTCGTGCTTCTGAGCCCAAAAGTTCCCTAATTTGGTGTTTCTGAGCCGAAAATTTCCCTAAATCGCGGTTTCTGATCCCAAAAGTTCCCTAATTAGGTGTTCCTGGGCCTAAAAATTCTCCAAATCACTATTCCTGAGCCCCACAGTTCACTAATTTTGTGTTTCTGCGCCTAAAAGATTCCTAATTTAGATTTTCTGGGCCTAAAAGATCCCTAAATCGGTGTTTCTGAGACCAAAATTTCCCTAAATCGCTGCTTCTGAGCCCAAAAGCTCCCTAATTAGGTGTTACTGGGCCTAAAATTTCTCTAAATCACTATTCCTGAGCCCCACAGTTTCCTACTTTGGTGTTTCTGGGCCTAAAAGTTCCCTCATTTAGTTTTTCTGGGCCTTAAATATTCCCAAAATTGCTGCTTCTCAGCCCAAAAGTTCCCTAATTTAGTGTTTCTGAGCCGAAAATTTCCCTAAATAGATGCTTCTGAGCCCAAAAGTTCCCTAAATCGTGGCTTCTGGGCCCAAAAGCTCCCTAGCTAGGTGTTCCTGGACCTAAAAGTTCTCTAAATCACTATTCCTGAGACCCACAGTTCCCTAATTTGGTGTTTCTGGTCCTAAAAGTTCCCTAATTAAGTTTTTCTGGTCCTTAAAGTTCCCTAATTTGGTGCTTCTGAGCCCAAAAGTTCTCTAAATTGGTGTTTCTGAGCCCAAAAGTTCACTAATTTGGTGTTTCTGAGCCCAAACATTCCCTAAATCGCTGCTTCTGAGCCCAAAAGTTCCCTAATTCGGTGTTCCTGGGCCTAAAAGTTCTCTAAATCACTATTCCTGAGTCCCACAGTTCCCTAATTTGGTGTTTCTGGGCCTAAAAGTTCCCTTACTTAGTTTTTCTGGTCCTTAATGTTTCCTAAATTGGTGCTTCTGAGACCAAAGTTTCCCTAATTTGGTGTTTCTGAGACGAAAAGTTCCTTAAATCGCTGCTTCTGAGCCCAAAAGTTCCCTAAATCGCGGCTTCTGAGACCAAAAGTTCCCGAATTAGGTATTCCTGGGCCTAAAAGTTCTCTAAATCACTATTCATGAGCCCCACAGTTCCCTAATTTGGTGTTTCTTGGCCTAAAAGATCTCTAATTTAGTTTTTCAGGGCCTAAAAGATCCCTAAATCGGTGTTTCTGAGTCCAAAAGTTACCTAAATCCCTGATTCCGAGCCCAACAGTTCCCTATTTAGGAGTTCCTGGGCCTAAAAGTTATCTAAATCACTATTCCTGAGCCCCACAGTTCCCTAATTCGCAGCTTCTGAGCCCCAAAGCTCCCTAATTAGGTGTTCCTGGGCCTAAAATTTCTCTAAATCACTCTTCTTGAGCCCCACAGTTCCCTAATTTGGTGTTTCTGGGCCTAAAAGTTCCCTCATTTAGTTTCTCTGGGCCTTAAATATTCCCAAAATTTGTACTTCTGAGCCCAAAATTTCGCTACTTTCGTGTTTCTGAGCGGAAAAGTTCCCTACATCGCTGCTTCTGATCCCAAAAGTTCCCTAAATCGCTGCTTCCGAGCCTAAAAGTTCCGAAATTAGGTGTTCCTGGGCCAAAAATTTCTCTAAATGACTGTTTCTGAGCCCCAAAGTTCCCTAATTTGATGTATCTTGGCCTAAAAGTTCCCTCATTTAGTATTTCTGGGCCTAAAACATCCCGAAATTGGTTTTTCTGAGCCCAAAAGTTCGCTAAATCACTGTTTCTGAGCACCAGATTTCCCTAATTTGGTGTTTCTGAGCCACAAAGTTACCTAAATCGCTGCTGCTTCTGAGCCCAAAAGTTCCCTAATTACGTCTTCCTGCGCCTAAAAGTTCTCTAAATCACTATTCCTGAGCCCCACAGTTCCCTAATTTGGTGTTTCTGGGCCTAAAAGTTCCCTCATTTAATTATTCTGGTACTTAATGTTCCCTAAATTGGTGCTTCTGAGCCCAAAAGTTCCCTAATTTGGTGTTTCTGGCCCTAAAAGTTCCCTCATTTAATTATTCTGGTCCTTAATGTTCCCTAAATTGGTGTTTCTGAGCCCAAAAGTTCCCTAATTTGGTGTTTCTGAGCCCAAAAGTTCGCTAATTTGCTGTTTCTGAGCCCCGAAGTTCCCGAAATCGCTTCTTCTGAGACCAAAAGTTCCCTAATCAGGTGTTCCTGGGCCTAAAAGTTATCTAAATCACTATTCCTGAGACCCACAGTTCCCTAATTTGGTGTTTCTGGGCCTAAAAGTTCCCTCATTTAGTTTTTCTGGACCTTAAATGTTCCCTAATTTCGTGCTTCTGAGCCCAAAAGTTCCCTAATTTGGTGTTTCTGAGCCGAAAATTTCCCTAAATCGCGGCTTCTGATCCCAAAAGTTCCCCAATTAGGTGTTCCTGGGCCTAAAAGTTCTCCAAATCACTATTCCTGAGCCCCACAGTTCACTAATTTGGTGTTTCTGCGCCTAAAAGATTCCTAATTTAGATTTTCTGGGCCTAAAAGATCCCTAAATCGGTGTTTCTGAGATCAAAATTTCCCTAAATCGCTGCTTCTGAGCCCAAAAGCTCCCTAATTAGGTGTTACTGGGCCTAAAATTTCTCTAAATCACTATTCCTGAGCCCCACAGTTTCCTACTTTGGTGTTTCTGGGCCTAAAAGTTCCCTCATTTAGTTTTTCTGGGCCTTAAATATTCCCAAAATTGCTGCTTCTCAGCCCAAAAGTTCCCTAATTTAGTGTTTCTGAGCCGAAAATTTCCCTAAATAGATGCTTCTGAGCCCAAAAGTTCCCTAAATCGTGGCTTCTGGGCCCAAAAGTTCCCTAACTAGGTGTTCCTGGACCTAAAAGTTCTCTAAATCACTATTCCTGAGCCCCACAGTTCCCTAATTTGGTGTTTCTGGGCCTAAAAGTTCCCTCATTTAGTTTTTCTGGTCCTTAAAGTTCCCTAAATTGGTGCTTCTGAGGCCAAAAGTTCCCTAATTAGGTGTTCCTGGACCTAAAAGTTCTCTAAATCACTATTCCTGAGCCCCACAGTTCCCTAATTTGGTGTTTCTGGTCCTAAAAGTTCCCTAATTAAGTTTTTCTGGTCCTTAAAGTTCCCTAATTTGGTGCTTCTGAGCCCAAAAGTTCTCTAAATTGGTGTTTCTGAGCCCAAAAGTTCACTAATTTGGTGTTTCTGAGCCCAAACATTCCCTAAATCGCTGCTTCTGAGCCCAAATTTCCCTAATTCGGTGTTCCTGGGCTTAAAAGTTCTCTAAATCACTATTCCTGAGTCCCACAGTTCCCTAATTTGGTGTTTCTGGGCCTAAAAGTTCCCTTACTTAGTTTTTCTGGTCCTTAATGTTTCCTAAATTGGTGCTTCTGAGACCAAAGTTTCCCTAATTTGGTGTTTCTGAGACGAAAAGTTCCTTAAATCGCTGCTTCTGAGCCCAAAAGTTCCCTAAATCGCGGCTTCTGAGACCAAAAGTTCCCTAATTAGGTGTTCCTGGGCCTAAAAGTTCTCTAAATCACTATTCATGAACCCCACAGTTCCCTAATTTTGTGTTTCTTGGCCTAAAAGATCTCTAATTTAGTTTTTCAGGGCCTAAAAGATCCCTAAATCGGTGTTTCTGAGTCCAAAAGTTACCTAAATCCCTGATTCCGAGCCCAACAGTTCCCTATTTAGGAGTTCCTGGGCCTAAAAGTTATCTAAATCACTATTCCTGAGCCCCACAGTTCCCTAATTTGGTGTTTCTGGGCCTAAAAGTTCCCTCATTTAGTTTTTATGGTCCTTAAATTTCCCTAAATCGCTGCTTCTGAGCCCAAAATGTCCCGAATTAGGTGTTCCTGGGCCTAAAAGTTCCCTAAATCAATATTCCTGAGCCCCACCGCTCCCTACTTTGGTGTTTCTGGTCCTAAAAGATCCCTAATTTAGTATCTGTGGGCCTAAAAGATCCCTAAATCGGTGTTTCTGAGCCCAAAAGTTCCCTAAATCGCTGCTTCTGAGCCCAAAAGTTCCCTAATTAGGTGTTCCTGGGCCTAAAAGTTCTCTAAATCACTATTCCTGAGCCCCACAGTTCCCTAATTTGGTGTTTCTGGGCCTAAAAGTTCCCTCATTTAGTTTTTCTGGTCCTTAAAGTTCCCTAAATTGGTGCTTCTGAGGCCAAAAGTTCCCTAATTAGGTGGTTTTGGGCCTAAAAGTTCTCTACATCACTATTCCTGAGCCCCACAGTTCCCTAATTTGGTGTTTCTGGGTCTAAAAGATCCCTCATTTAGTTTTTCTGGGCCTAAACGATCCCTAAATCGGTGTTTCTGAGCCCAAAAGTTCCCTAAATCGCTGCTTCTGAGCCCAAAATTTCCTTAATGAAGTGTTCCTGAGCCTAAAAGTTCCCTAATTTAGTTTTTCTGGTCCTTAAAGTTCCCTAATTTGGTGTTTCTGGGCATAAAAGTTCCCTAATTTGTTGTTTCTGGGCCCAAAAGTTCTCTAAATTGGTGTTTCTCTGCCCAGAAGTTCGCTAATTTGGTGTTTCTGAGCCCAAAAGTTCCCTAAATCGCTGCTTCTGAGTCTGAAAGTTCTCTAATTAGGTATTCCTGGGCCTTAAAGTTCTCTACATCACTATTTCTCAGTCCCAGAGTTCTCTAATTTGGTGTTTCTGGGCCTAAAAGTTCCCTCATTTAGTATTTCTGGTCCTTAAAGTTCCCTAAATTGGTGCTTCTGAGCCCAAAAGTTCCCTAAATCGCTGCTTCTGAGCCCAAAAGTTCCCGAATTAGGTGTTCCCTAAATCAATATTCCTGAGCCCCACCGTTCCCAACTTTGGTGTTTCTGGGCCTAAAAGTTCCCTAATTTAGTATCTGTGGGCCTAAAAGCTCCCTAAATCGGTGTTTCTGAGACCAAAAGTTCCCTAAACCGCTGCTTTTGAGCGCAAAAGTTCCCTAATTAGGTGTTCCTGGGCCTAAAAGTTCTCTAAATCACTATTCCTGAGCCCCACAGTTCCCTAATTTGTTGTTTCTGGGCATAAAATTTCCCTCATTTAGTTTTTCTGGGCCTAAAAGATCCCTAAATCGGTGTTTCTGAGCCCAAAAGTTCCCTAAATCACTGTTTCTGAGGCCCACAGTTCCCTATTTTGGTGTTTCTGGGCCTAAAAGATCCCTACTTCAGTTTTCCTGGGCCTAAAAGATCCCTAAATCGGTGTTTCTGATCCCAAAATTCCCTAATTGGTGCTTATGCACCCAAAAGTTCCCTAATTAGGTGTTCCTGGGCCTAAAATTATCTAAATCACTCTTCCTGAGCCCCACAGTTCCCTAATTTGGTGTTTCTGGGCCTAAAAGTTCCCTCATTTAATTTTTCTGGGCCTTAAAGTTCCCTAAATTGGTGCTTCTGAGCCCCAAAGTTGCCTAATTGCTGCTTCTGAGCCCAAAAGTTCCCTAATTTGGTGTTTCTGATCCCAAAAGTTCCCTAAATCGCTGCTTCTGAGTCCCAAAGATGCCTAATTAGGTGTTCCTGTGCCTAAAAGTTCTCTAAATCACTATTCCTGAGCCCCACAGTTCCCTACTTTGGTGTTTCTGGGCCTAAAAGATCCCTAATTTAGTTTCTCTGGGCCTAAAAGACCCCTAAATCGGTGCTTCTGAGGCCAAAATTTGCCTAATTCGCTGCTTCTGAGCCTTAAGGTTCCCTAATTAGGTGTTCCTGGGCCTAAAAGTTCTCTAAATCACTATTCCTGAGCCCCACAGTTCCCTAATTTGGTGTTTCTGGGCCTAAAAGTTCCCTCATTTAGTTTTTCTTGGCCTTAAATTTCCCTCCTCCAAAGGCTCCTCTGCTGACTCTGAGGCAGAAGCAGGAGGTGAGGGAGGGAGAATTGAGACACGGGTGAGCTGGCAGCACGGGCCCCGAGCCCCGAGGTGCAGGGTACCCTCCGCCCTGGGGAGCCCCGGCCTGGCCTGGCCCTCGCCTCACCTCACCAGGTCACACAGACGCCGGGACTGAGCGCGGCGCGGCTTTATGTAGGCTGGACCACGCCGCGCATCACAGTGGCCGCCGTGACATCAGCAGCGCCAGCCTGCGTGACGTCAGCAGCGCCGGCCTGTGTGACGTCAGCAGCGCCGGCCTGCGCACGCCCCAGATAGGGACAGGGCCTCCATCGGCCCTCTGCCACCGGCTCTGAGACGGCCACCGCCTCATGGGGGTGGCTGTAAAATGCCGAGGCCCGAGGGGGCCCGAGCCCTCAGCACCCACGGAAACGGGCCGGCTGCTCCTGCAGCCAGCCGTCGAGAGCGGCCCTGCTGGTGCTGTCCAGGGAGTGTGACCCCAGGGCTGCAGCTCTGGCCAAGGGAAACCTCTGCTCCTGCCCCCGGTTCTGGGCTCCCGGGTACAGGGGGCAGAAGCGACCTTTGGTCCTGACCTGGGCTCACACTGCCCACCCGCTAGGATGAGGTGGGTGGCCGGGGCACAGCTCACGACCTCAGGACGGCAGCTACGTGTCACGGGTGACACGGTTCTCTGTCTGTCAGGCAATGCTGGAGTCAGAGCTGCCCCAACACTGTGGGGACTCCGGACGCAGCACTTTCCAAAAATAAAGCGGAGGTCCCTGTGTATAATCACAGGTCTGCAGGGTCCGTGGCAAGTGGAAAGAGACTTGATCTTGGCAGCGTCGGCAATCCTGATGTACTCGTGACGAAATGAGTGATGGCAAAGGGCCCTAGGAAGTGCAAACAGCGGCCACCAGCTGCATCTTGGGGTCTTTGCTCCTTTGTCAGTGTGCCCCTCCATGCCTTTCAACCCGTGACTCTCCTCAGGGCAAAAGAGAGGCAGGGAATTTGTAGAATAACAGCAGTACAATGTTGAGCATTGAGAGACTGGTGGGAATAGTGAGACGAGGAGGATGGTAACGTGCTCCAGAGTGGTAGTGTTGCGAAAAGTGGTGAGATACGGTTTCCAGATTTACCTAGCGAAGGTTTTGTAACTTCTCTGTGAGAACTGGGGCTGGGAGATCAGACGTGGGATGACTACACTGTAAGAAATGCTGCCCGCTGGAAGCACCTCATCCCAAGTGACCTGCATGAGGAGTGGAGGATTGTGTCTTCTGACAGGCTGAAGCAAAAGCTTTCGTTTGCATTTGTGCCTGTTGCATTTCGAACTCCCGAGGGTCTGGCAGATCCTCGCTGTGTCAGCTGAGCTGCTAACCCAAGAATTCCTCTCTGTGAAGAGTTTTCAGTGTGACTTTGCAACTGAACCCGCTCAGCTGCTAACTGAGGGGTGTGCAGCAGTCAAAACAGCACACCGACACCGCAGCTGCCTGCATCGCGTCTCGTCTCACTTGCTGTCGCTCTCTGGATGCCGGTGGGGGTACCTGCCTTCTCTCCGTGCCTCCAGGCAGCCAGGAGGTTCCCAGTCCGCTCTCAGGCAAGGTCTCCTCCTTAGGATGCAGGGCTACAGGAGATGTCCAAGGAGGAAGCCTGAGGTGCGGGAGGTGCCGGGAGGTATCAGCCTGTTGGGCTGTGGCCGTCTCCCAGAGCTAGTGAAGATCACCAGCAATGAACGGGTGGCCGGGCAGCTCCTTCCAGCCTCGCTTTTCCAGGAGGCAGGATTTGACACGTGGGGATGGGACAGAAATTTCACCGTCTGCTTCAGCTAATGGTGAGACCAGGAACGGTCCCAGGAACGGCCAAGGTGAAGTGCGTGCCTCTGCATCGTTCAAGGGAGCAGGCCGCAAGGTTCCTGCAGGACATGCCAGCTGCATGGAGGGAGGAGACTGGTCGGGTGGGCTGGGCAGGCTCCCTGCTCACAGATCTGTTCAGCCTGGCCTTGCTGCAGCTCCTGCCTGCCTGGGCAAGGAGACCTCAGGCGGCCCCTTTGCCAGGGTCTAGGGCATCAGCAGGGCAGGTCTCAGGGAGCTGCTCCTCAAGCTCCAGCCGGTCTCTCCTCAGCATTTGTGGCCTGAGAGAGTGGGGAGCTTGTAGAGGAGTGTAGACTTGGTAAAAAGTAAAACAAATCTTGATGCCTTTGGCATTGGACTTGGTTCCTCCGCTCAGGGAAACTTTCTTTTGCTGGACAATAATGCATACGTCAAAGCACTGAAGTGTTGCATTCAGTGCATTTGTGAGTTCATCTTCTCACGGTTTTTTTCTCTGCTCTCTTATGGTTTTGAAGAGGAAGTTCAAGGCCGGTAGCTTTTGTGGCAGGCGGTCCAGAGGTGAACAGCATCTGACCCACGAGCGCCACGAACGAATACCTAGCAGGTTTCCCTCTGACAGCAGCCCAGTTCAGCTGTGCTTACCACGGAGATGGAGTTGGGAAGCCTTGGTTCCTTTATTTCCCCAGAAGACAGCCTGGAGGCAAAAGCTGAACCAAGCTGCTGCCAGCGCTGGTGGGTGGACTCGTGGATGCTCTCAGGTGAGCACGGCGGGCAAGTCAGCCTTTGTCTCCTAGCAACCCCCTTCCAAGCCAAAGCCAGGGGGCAAGCGCCTCTCTTCAGAGCGCGGCTGTGCAGGCCCATGGCTCTTTGGGCAGCTCCACTCGAGCTCCATTGCTGGGGAGTGCCTCGGAGCTCATGTGACAGTCCTCCTCGAGAGCACTGCCCGTTCTGGCCATGTGTAGTGCTCAGTTCTTCGCAACCAGAGCGGTCAAGACTAGAAGGACAAAGTGCTGCCACCGGACTGTCCTTTGGGCCCTCACTGACTTCTCTCCTGCCTGCCTGGTTACCGTGCCGGGTGGGCGCATGAAACAACACAGAGCCCCGGTCCCGGGAGTGGGTGTGACCTGTCCCTGGGGAAGGAGAGCTGGCTGTGGGGCCAGCGAGGAGGCCCAAAGCACACGGCCATGGCGCTGGGCAGCTGGCCAAGGCCAGGGAGGCCTGGCGAAACTGCTGCCAACACGCCTGGGAAGAAGACAGCCCTCCGGGTCAGGCCTCTGACACTGCCCCCCCTCCAGAATGGGAGAGGAAGAAGAGGAGGAAGGCGACAAATGAGCGTGGACTCTCCCTGTGCAGAGATGACCAGTTTATTTTACAGGGCTGGTGGAAAGGGGTCAGGGCAATGGTGTGCGGCTGGTCCTGCGGCGGTGTCTGGGACAGCTGTAGGGCTTTTGAGCCAGAGGCTGCACGCAGGAGAGGAATCGCATCTGCATGGGCCCAGGGGCGCTGTCTTGGTTGCTGCCCTCAAGTGCTGAGGAGCTGCAAGCGGAGCCTGGTAAGAGCTGGCACGTGGTACTGCGGGTGCTGATCTCTGGTGCCAGGGAGGTGAGAGCTGGGCCCAGCGCCGCCTGGCTGTTGGTGCTGCCCTCAGCACGAGTCGATGGTGTACAGCTGCTGTCCCAGTGTCTTCTGGGCCAGTTGCAGGGCTTCTGGTCCCAATGCAGCAGGGGGGAGCGGTGTGGTACCCACATGGGCCCCGGGCGGCTGGAGCTTCTGCTGCTCTTGAGCGCCTGGTAGCCAGAGGAGGATGGCACTGGCAGCTGTCTGGTCTTGCTGGTGCTGCTGGTGCCAGGAGGCAGCGAGATGCAGGATGGCCCCAGTCCTGCCTGGCAGGGGGAGAAGCTCCTGGCACTTGCTCCTCTTGTCTGGCTAGCGTCTTGTCTATCAGCATCTTCAGGGCTGTTTGCAGCGCTTCCGAGCCCCGAGCTGCCTGCGGGAGCAGTGTTGCAGCTGCCTGGGCTCAGGGCGGCCATAGTGTCTGCTGCCCTCAAGCGTTGGGGAATCGTGGCATGGCCCCAGTGCCAGCTGGTTGTTGGTTCTGATCCTGGCACTTTTTGCTGGCACAGGGCTGCTGTCCCAGCACCTTGCGGGTCGCTTGAGGGACCTCTGGGCCTGATTCTGCATGCAGGAGTGGTCTGGCACCTGCCTGAGCCCAGGGCGGCTGGAGCGTCTGCCTCTCCCTGTCTCTGCGGAGCCGTGGCATGGCCCGAGTCCTGCCCGGCTGTTGGTGCTGCTCCTGGTGCTCTTTGCTGGCACGTGGCCGCTGTCGCACCTTCTTGCGGGCCGCTTGCAGGGCTTCTGGGCCCGATTGTGCGTGCAGGAGCTGTCCGGAACCTGCCAGGGCCCAGGGCGGCCGGAGTGTCTGCCTCTCTGTTGCGCTGGCGAGCCAGAGAATGCCACCGCTGGCAGCCGTCTGGTGGTGCTGCGGCTGCTGGTCCGAGGAGCCCAGGGTCTGCAGGACGCCCGCAGCGCTGCCTGTCTGGGGGTGCTGCCCTCAGTATCTCTGGCTGGCCCCCGGCTGCTCTTCCCGCATCTGTGAGCGGGGCTGTGAGGGCGGCTGTGAGGTTTTGGGGCTTGATGCGGCAGGCAGGAGCGGTACGGATCCTGCATGGTCCGAGCAGGGCTGGTGTGTCCGCTGCTCTCTAGCGCCTGGGAGCCAGAAGATGCCACCACTGGCAGCCATCTGGTGGTGCTGGGGCTCCTGGTCCGAGGAGGCTGGGGTCTGCTGGACGCCCACAGCGCTGCCTGTCTGGGGGTGCTGCCCTCAGCATCTCTGGCTGGCACCCGGCTGCTCTTCCCACGTCTTCCAGGGCGTCTGTAAGGCTTTGGGGCTTGATGCGGCAGGCAGGAGCGGTACGGATCCTGCATGGTCCGAGCGGGGCTGGTGTGTGTGCTGCTCTCTAGCGCCCGCGAGCCAGAAGATGCCGCTGCTGGCAGCTGGCTGGTTGTGCTTGGGCTGCTGGTGACAGGAGCCAGCAGGGTGGGGGATGGCCCCAGTGCCAGCTGGCTGGTTGTGCTGGGGCCGCTGGTGACAGGAGCCAGCAGGGTGGGGGATGGCCCCAGTGCCAGCTGGCTGGTGGCGTTGCTCTCGGCACCTTTTGCTGGTGCACAGCTGCTCTCCGAGCATCTTCTGGGCCAATTGTCAGTGTTTTGGGCCCGACGGCGCGCACGGGATGCGTATTTCACCCGCCTGGGCCCAGGGCTGCTGTAGCAGCTGCTGCCATCAGGCGCTGGGCGGATGTGGGACAGCCCCGATGCTGCCTGGTTGTTGGTGCTGGGGCAGCTGGTGGCGGAAGCCAGAGGGCTGCTGGATGTCCCCGATGGCACCTCCTGGCTGCCGGTGTGGGGGCAGCTGCCGACAAGAAGTAGGGAGCTGTTAGATAGCTCCGATGCTACCTGGCTGTTGGTGCTGGGGCAGCTGGTGGCGGGAGCCAGGGGGCTGCTGGATGTCCCTGTTGGCACCTGGCTGCCGGTGTGGGGGCAGCTGCCGACGAGAAGTAGGGAGCTGGTAGATAGCTCCGACGCTGCCTGGACGTTGGTGCTGGGGCAGCTGGAGACGGGAGCCAGGGAGCTGCTTGATGGCCCCAGTGCCACCTGGCTGGGGCTGCTGAGGCAGCTGGTCTCCCGTGCTGCCGAGGGGCTGCTGCACTCCCAGCTGGCCAAGCCTGTCCTCAAGTGGGAGCAACACCTCTTGGTGGCCTCAGGAGTGAAAGAGCAGCACCGCAGCAGCTGCCGTGCCCTGGGGAATAAAAGAGATTGCTATCAGGCTGTGTGCAAAAAGTGACAGCAGCTGGACATTGTCTGGCAGGGCTCTTGTGCTTAGTCCTTGCACTTGGAGCCCTTGGCGAGACAGAGATCCCGTGCGGAGCGCCGGTGTACAGCTTTGGCAACTTACCCCTCTTCCTCTGCCTGCTGCTTGCCTCCTGGGGAAAGGCACTCGGCGGCATTGCTGCGGTTGTGTTCCTCACTTTGGGTCACACGCGCACGCCTTTTCTCGCAGGACAGTAGCCTGATGGAGAAAGGAAAATGGATGAGCCCCTGCTGCCCGGGCATGAGGCAGGTGCAGGGCGTCCCTGCCCTTTTGCCCCTGCCCTGTATCCATGTCCCTGGTGAAGTCGAAGCCCAGGCTGCTGGGACAGTGGAGGGGCAGTCCCTGGCATGGCACAGCGCTTGCGCACTCCTGTCTTGCAAGCCGGGCAGGAGGCCACCGACCTGAAAGGGACTCGAATCCCCAGGCTGAGCATTTCCATCAGGAACCAATGGTCATCTCTGCAGAGAGGGCACTGGAGGCAAGAGACGTTGGTGCGCAGAGCCCGTGCCTGCCGGAGCAAGAGAAGGAGCGTGAGTGAGGCCCTGGTGCTGACGAGCGAGCACCTGCTGTGCCCGCGGGGCAAGGGAACGGCTCGCACCTGCAGGCAGCCCCTGTGGAACCAGGCACGTTGGCACGTCGGGCACACCACGGTGCCGTAGGACATTCTGTGCCCCACCAGTTGCCGGCAGATGACACAGGTGGTCTTCTCTGGAGCCACCAGCACTGCCTGCTTGGGGCGGTGCTCCCAGCAGAAGGCCCTGTGGGGAAGAGGCAAGGGAAGACTGAAGGAGCTGGGGCTCTTTATTTTGGAGAAGAGGAGGCTGAGGGGTGACCTCATTCATGTTTACAAATATATCAAGGGCGAGTGTCACGAGGATGGAGCCAGGCTCTTCTCGGTGACAACCACTGATAGGACAAGGGGTAATGGGCTGAAACTGGAACATAAGAGGTTCCGCTTAAACTCGAGAAGAAACTTCTTCTCAGTGAGGGTGACGGAGCCCTGGAACAGGCTGCCCAGAGAGGCTGTGGAGTCTCCTTCTCTGGAGACATTCAAGACCTGCCTGGACACGTTCCTGTGTGGCATAGTCTAGGCGTTCCTGCTCTGGCAGGGGGATTGGACTTGATGATCTTTCGAGGTCCCTTCCAATCCCTAACATTCTATGATTCTATGATTCTGTGATGGGCGGGTGAGAAGCGCTGGGAGGGTGAGAAGCGCTGGGTGCTTGCCCGGTGGTGGTGGCGAGGAGGGGAGGGGAGGGGAGGGGACGTGGGTACCTGTAGGGAAGATGACACTGGGTGACACATCCCCCCTTCGTGGCACAGGGCAGGTGGAAGCTGCGGTTGCAGTCCTCCTGCCAGCAGGTGATGGTGGCCCCGCTCTTGCCACAGACGAAGCAGTCCTGGAAAGGGCACAGCAGCTGCCATCAGCAGCAGCCTCAGGGCCTCCGCATGCAGCCCCGGGCCTGCGGGCAGAGCGCAGGAAGCGGCCGCTGCTGGGTCACAGACAGCAGACGTGCCTGTCCGGGGCAGCTGCTACGCGGGAGCCTCTGGGGAGCTGCGGGGAGCGAGCTTTTGGCCCCAGAGCTGCTTAGAAGGGCCGGGCTTTCTTTCTTGGGGTCTGCCCTTGTCAGACACTCACCTGCTGCATCGCCCACCAGGCTGTGCTTCGAATAGCCTCGGGAAGAAATCCCATGAGGCCTGCTTCCTTGGGCACTTGCTGGAAGAGCTCATTGGCGAAAAACTGCTCGAGAGGAAAGAGGTGCAGCTGGTGAGGAGAGTGTGGCAGGGCCTGCCTGTCGCAAGGGCGGAGGGAGCCCCCCCGGCACAACTCACCAGGCAGC
>JAJGST010000126.1:0-27910 GCA_020746105.1 Trogon surrucura
CCCTGTGACAGGCGCTGTGGTCGCTCCGACCCCTGTAACAGGCGCTGCGGCTGAACCAGAAAATGAGCCTGTGCCAGTATCGGTTGCTCCAGTACAGAAGAAGAAGTACATGAAGAAATCGGTTCGCTTGGTGAGGGATGAAAACGAAGCAGGGCCATCACGAGAACAAGAATTGGAGGTAGAGCCAGAGATAATCACCCAGTCTCTATCTCTCAGTGAGCTGCGAGACATGCGAAAGGACTTTGGCCGCCATCCAGGTGAGCACATTATTACCTGGCTGCTCCGATGCTGGGACAGTGGAGCCGGTAGCCTGGAACTGGAGGGTAAAGAAGCCAAACAGCTGGGATCCCTCTCTAGGGAAGGGGGCATTGACAAAGTGCTTGGGAGGCAGACACAAACCCTCAGCCTCTGGAAGCGCCTTCTGTCAGGCATGAGGGAAAGTTACCTCCTCAAGGAAGATATTGCATGCCACCCAGGTAAATGGACCTCAATGGAGAGAGGTATCCAGTACCTGAGGGAACTGGCTGTGCTGGAGGTGATTTACAATAATCCAGATAATGAGCAGTCACCCACTGATCCAGATGAAGTCCGATGTACACAAGGCATGTGACGGAAGTTCCTACGAAGTGCACCTCAAACATACACAAACTCGTTGGCACTGATATCCTGGAGAGAAGGTGAGGGACAAACTGTGGATGAACTGGCTCGCCGGCTCCGGCATTATGAAGGAAGTGTGTCTTCATCCTTACAGGCTTGTGTTTCTGCCATGGAAGAACTGTCCCGGGAGTTCCAGCAGCTCAAAGCGGATATGTCCTGCTCTACACCCACACGGGCACGTGTCTCAGCTGTTAGGACTAGGCACTCCTCCAATCAAGAGAGAGAACAGGGAAAACAAACACGCCGGAATACTCTCCGGTTTTACCTACGTGACCATGGAGAGAACATGAGGAAGTGGGATGGAGAACCGACTTCAGTCCTAGATGAACGCGTACGTGAGTTGCGAAAGGAAGCGGCAAAGAAGAAGGATCATCATAAGAAAAGTATTGCCCCAGTTTCCAGTGGAAAGCCCTCCAAACGAAACAGGAAAACAGATTTTGACTCTGATGCTCTTGAAGGAACCTCTAAGTCATACTCGCAAGAAGTGAGTGACTCTGATTGAGAATAGAGGTGCCCTGCCTCCAGCCAGGTGGAGGAGAGGGACAATCCGGTCTACTGGACTGTGTGGATCCGATGGCCTGGCATATCAGCTCCACGGAAATACAAAGCTCTAATAGACACAGGCACACAATGTACTTTGATGCCATCAGGATATAGAGGGGTAGAACCCATCTGTATTTCTGGGGTGACAGGGGGGTCCCAGCAACTGACTGTATTGGAAGCTGAAGTAAGTCTGACTGGAAATGAGTGGCATAAACACCCTGTTGTGACTGGCCCAGATGCTCCGTGCATTCTTGGTATAGACTTCCTCAGGATCGGGTACTTCAAAGATCCAAAAGGGTACCGGTGGGCCTTTGGCATAGCTGCTTTGGAGGCAGAGGAAATTAAACAGCTGTCCACGTTGCCTGGTCTCTCAGAGGACCCTTCTGTGGTGGGTTTGTTGAGAGCTGAAGAACAACAGGTACCAATTGCTAACTCC
The DNA here is from genome assembly GCA_020746105.1 of Trogon surrucura. Taxonomy (NCBI): domain Eukaryota; kingdom Metazoa; phylum Chordata; class Aves; order Trogoniformes; family Trogonidae; genus Trogon; species Trogon surrucura. Next base: position 1,637 of record JAJGST010000126.1, read on the forward strand.
ACGGTGCATCGGCGGTAATATCACACCAACCGAGACTCCCTGGTTCCCATCCATAAGCTGATCCGTCAGTTGGAGAACCAAGGAGTTATTAGCAAAACTCACTCACCCTTTAACAGCCCCATATGGCCAGTGCAGAAATCTAACGGGGAATGGAGACTAACAGTGGATTATCGTGGCTTGAATGAAGTTACACCGCCATTGAGTGCTGCCGTGCCAGACATGCTCGAGCTTCAATATGAGCTAGAATCGAAGGCTGCCAAATGGTACGCCACCATTGATATCACTAATGCGTTTTTCTCGATCCCTCTGGCAGCAGAGTGCAGGCCACAGTTTGCCTTTACTTGAAGGGGCATCCAGTACACTTGGCATCGACTGCCCCAGGGGTGGAAACACAGCCCCACCATTTGCCACGGGCTAATCCATGCTGCACTGGAACAGGGGGAAGCTCCAGAACACCTGCAGTACATTGATGACATTATCGTATGGGGGGATACAGCGGAAAAAGTTTTTGAGAAAAGGAAGAAGATAATTCAAATCCTTCTGAAAGCTGGTTTTGCCATAAAACGTAGTAAGGTAAAAGGGCCTGCGCAGGAGATCCAGTTTTTGGGAGTAAAGTGGCAAGATGGACGCTGCCAGATTCCGATGGATGTGATTAATAAGATAGCAGCGATGTCCCCACCAACTAGTAAGGAGACACAGGCATTCTTAGGCACAGTGGGGTTTTGGAGGATGCACATCCCAAGTTACAGCCAGATTGTAAGCCCTCTTTTCCAGGTGACCCAGAAGAAGAACAATTTTAAATGGGGCCCTGAACAGCAACAAGCCTTTGAGCAGATTAAACAAGAGATTGTTCGTGCAGTATCTCTTGGGCCAGTCCGGACAGGACAAGATGTTCAAAATGTGCTTTATACTGCAACTGGGCAGAATGGCCCTGACTGGAGTCTCTGGCAGAGGGCACCAGGGGAGACCCGAGGCCGACCTTTAGGGTTTTGGAGTCGGGCATACAGAGGATCTGAGTCCCGCTACACTCTCACTGAGAAGGAGATACTGGCAGCGTATGAAGGAGTCCGAGCTGCCTCAGAAGTAATTGGTACTGAGGCACCTCTCCTTTTAGTACCCCAATTTCCAGTTTTGGGCTGGATGTTCAGAGGGAGGGCCTCATCTACACATCATGCGACTGATGCCACGTGGAGTAAATGGATGGCACTGCTCACACAGCGGGCCCGAATGGGGAACCCTAATCGACCAGGAATCCTGGAGGCAATTACAAACTGGCCAGAAAGCAAGGACTTTGAGGTGTGAGAGCAGGAGGAAGTGAAACGTGCGGAAGAGGCCCCACGATATAATGAACTACCGGAGGATGAGAAGCGGTACGCTCTGTTCACTGATGGGTCCTGTCGCATTGTGGGAAAGCATCGAAGATGGAAGGCTGCTGTGTGGAGCCCCACACGGCAAGTTGCTGAAGCCACTGAAGGGGAGGGTGAATCGAGTCAATTTGCAGAGGTAAAAGCCATTCAACTGGCTTTAGATATTGCTGAGTGGGAAAAGTGGCCAGTGCTCTATCTCTACACTGACTCGTGGATGGTGGCAAATGCTCTGTGGGGGTGGTTACAGCAACGGAAGCAGAATAACTGGCAACGTAGGGGTAGGCCTATGTGGGCTGCCGAACTGTGGCGGGATATTGCCACCCGGGTGGAGAACCTGGTTGTGAAAGTACATCATGTAGATGCCCACATGCCCAAGAATCGAGCCACAGAAGAACACCTAAACAACCAGCAGGTAGATCGGGCTGCTAAGATCCAGGTGTCTCAGGTGGACTTGGACTGGCAGCACAAGGGTGAATTGTTCATAGCTCGGTGGGGCCATGACTCCTCAGGCCATCAGGGAAGGGATGCGACACACAGATGGGCTCGTGATCGAGGGGTGGACCTGACCATGGATGCTATCGCACAGGTTATCCATGAATGTGAAACATGTGCTACAATCAAGAAGGCCAAGCGGGTAAAGCCTTTGTGGTATGGAGGGCGATGGATGAAATACAGATATGGGGAGGTGTGGCAGGTTGACTATATTACGCTCCCACTAACCCATCAAGGCACACACCATGTACTCACAATGGTGGAGACGACCACCGGATGGCTGGAGACATACGCTGTGCCCCTTGCCACTGCTCGGAACACCATCTTGGGCCTTGAAAATCAGGTACTGTGGCGACACGGCACTCCGGAGAGGATTGAGTCAGATAATGGGACTCATTTCCGGAACAACCTCATTGACACCTGGGCCAAAGAGCACGGCATTGAGTGGGTGTACCACATCCCATATCATGCACCAGCCTCTGGAAAGGTGGAACGGCACAACGGACTGCTAAAGAGTACATTGAGAGCAATGAGTGGTGGAACTTTCAAACACTGGGACACAAATTTAGCAAAAGCCACATGGTTAGTGAATAATAGAGGATCTTCCAATCGAGCCGGGCCTGCCCAGTCAAAACTCCCACCTACTGTGGATGGAGATAAAGTCCCTGTTGTGCGTATGAGGAACATGTTGGGGAAGACAGTATGGGCTAGCCCTGCCTCAGGCAAAGGCAAACCCATCCATGGGGTTGCTTTTGCTCAGGGACCTGGGTGTACTTGGTGGGTGATGCAGAAGGATGGGGATGTTCGGTGTGTACCCCAATGGGATTTAACTTTGGGAGAGAATAGCCAGTGGACTAAATCATGTGATGTTAACTGATAAATTACCCTGCCAATGTTTGTCATCACTGCTGCTGTTGTTATGTGTCATGTCGATTAATGTTACCGTAAGAACGACCCAGACCAACACAGGATAGACTACGATGAAAACGAGGGAGGGACAGCGATAAGGGAACCTGAGGTGGCGCCCAGTGACTTCCCTTAAATGACGGTTTTTGTTCAAGCTTCAGACCGTGGACACAGAACATGAAAAAATACAGCGTGTTTTGGACGAAGTATACCACAATCAAGCACCATTCCCTCCTACCCTAAAGAACTGTTACAATGAATGGAACCTTGAAGCCATGAACTCAAAGGCTATACTGGAAGGAGTGTATAGATTAAGCGAATGATAATTGTAAAGCGTGAGATCTGAGCATGACGTAGATGGTATAGAATAAGGGGTGGATAATGTACTGGGTTCAGCTAGGATAGGGTTAATTCTCAGTAAAGGAGCTATCTGGGCGTAGGGGGTCGCTAGTCAAAGGGATATTCGATACCATCGTGATGTCAGGCTCGGGGTATATATATATGGAGCCGTCGGGGTGGGCGCGCACGCTCTTTCCCGGTTTCCGGTCCGGTCGGGAGGTGAGCTCCGCGTTACATGTTACTCGCATTATATCTGGTTAAACGTTACTATTATTTCAGTGTTATTGTTACCATTTTATGTTCACCATTAAAACTGTTTTTATCTCAAGCCCTGGAGGCCTTTGCCTGAGCTCCTTTCGGGCTCTTCCCCTCACTCTTGGTAGAGGGAGGGAGCGACCCCGTGGTCCCGTTGTTTCCTTCCCACCGGTAACTCGGCTCAAACCACAACAGGAACTTTTAGGCCCAGAAACACCAAATTAGGGAACTTTGGGGCTCCGAAACAGTGATTTAGTGAACGTTTGGGCTCAGAAACACCAAATTAGAGAAATTTTGGGCTCAGAAGCACCGAATTAGGGAACTTTTGGGCTCAGAAACACCAATTTAGGGAACTTTTGGGTTCAGAATCACCAAAATAGGGAACTTTTAGGCCCAGAAAAACTAAATGAGGGAACTTTCAGGGACAGAAACACCAAATTAGGGAAATCTGGTGCTCAGAAACAGGGATTTAGAGAACGTTTGGCCTCAGAAACACCGATTTAGGGATCTTTTAGGCCCAGAAAAACTAAATTAGGGAACTTTTAGGCCCAGAAACACCAAATTAGGGAACTTTGGGGCCCAGAAACACCAATTTAGGGAACTTCTGGGCTCAGGAACACCAAATTAGGGAACTCTTGGGCTCAGAAGCACCAATTTCGGGATCTTTTATGCCCAGAAAAACTAAATTAAAGGAACTTTTATGCCCAGAAACACCAAATTAGGGAACTGTGTGGAACAGGAATAGTGATTTAGAGAACTTTTAGGCCCAGGAACACCTAATTAGGGAACTTTGGGACTCAGAAGCAGCGATTTAGGGAAGTTTTGAGCTCAGAAACACCAAATCAGGGAACTTTGGGGCCCAGAAACACCGAATTAGGGAACTGTGGGTCTCAGAAACACTGATTTAGTGAACGTTTAGGCTCAGAAACACCGATTTAGGGATCTTTTAGGCCCAGAAAAAAAAATTAGGGAACTTTTAGGCCCTGAAATACGATACTAGGGAAATTCGGAGCTCAGAAACTGTTTTAGAGATTTTTTGGCTTCAGAAACACCAATTTAGGGAACTAAAGTAGGGAAATTTTGGTCTCGGAAGCAGCGATTTAGGGAACTTTTGGGCTCAGAAGCACCAATTTCGGAATCTTTTAGGCACAGATAAACCAAATGAGGTAACTTTTAGGCCCAGAAACACCAAATTAGGGAACTTTGGGACTCAGAAACAGCGATTTAGGAAATTTTGGGCTCAGAAGCAGCTATTTAGGGAACTGTTGGGCTCAGAAAAACCAATTTAGGGATATTTTAGACTCAGAAAAACTAAATTAGGTAACTCTTAGGCCCAGAAACACCAAATTAGGAAACTTTTGGGCTCAGGAAACAGTTATTTAGTGAAAGTTTGGGCTAAGAAACGCCGATTTAGGGATCTTTTATGCCCACAAAAACTAAATTAGGGAACTTTTAGGCCCAGAAACACCAAATTAGGGAACTTTGGGGCTCAGGAATAGTGATTTATTGAACGTTTGGGCTCAGAAACACCGATTTAGGGAACTTTGGTGCTCAGAAACACCAAATTAGGGAACTTTTGTGCTCAGAAGCACCAAATTAGGGAACTTTTGGGCTCAGAAGCACCAATTTAGGGAACTTTTAGGCCCAGAAAAACAAAATGAGGGAACTTTTAGGCCCAGAAACACCAAATTAGGGAAATCTGGTGCTCAGAAACAGAGATTTAGAGAACGTTTGGGCTCAGAAACACCGATTTAGGGATCTTTTGGGCCCAGAAAAACTAAATTAGGGAAATTTTAGGCACAGAAACACCAAATTAGGGAACTTTGGATCTCAGAAACACTGATTAATGAACGTTTGGACTCAGAAACACCGATTTAGGGAACTTTGGGTATCAGAAACACCAAATTAGCAAACTTTTGGGCTCAGAAACACCAATTAAGAGAACTTTTGGGCTCAGAAACACCAAATTAGTTATCTTTTAGGCCCAGAGAAACCAAATTAGAGAACTTTTGGGCTCAGAAGCACCAATTTAGGGAACTTTTGGGCTCAGAAGCACCAAATTAGGGAACTTTTAGGCCCAGAAGCACCAATTTAGGGAAATTTTAGGCCCTGCAAAACTAAATGAGGGAACATTTACTCCAAGAAACACCAAATTAGGGAAATCTGGTGCTCAGAAACAGTGATTTAGAGAACGTTTGGGCTCAGAAACACCGATTTAGGGATCTTTTAGGCCCAGAAAAAAAAATTAGTCAACTTTTAGGCCCTGAAATACGATACTAGGGAAATTCGGGGCTCAGAAACTGATTTAGAGATCTTTTGGCTTCAGAAACACCAATTCAGGGAACTTTGGGGCCCAGAAACATGAATTTAGGGAACGTTTAGGCTCAGAAATACCGATTTAGGGAACTTTCAGTCTCAGAAGCACCAATTTAGGGAACTTTGGTTCCCAGAACTACCGATTTAGGGAACTTTCAGTCTCAGAAACACCAATTTAGGGAACTCTTGGGCTCTGAAACACCAATTTAGGGATCTTTTAGGCCCAGAGAAATTAAATTAGGGAACTTTCATGCCCAGAAACACCAAATTAGGGAACTGTGTGGAACAGGAATAGTGATTTAGAGAACTTTTAGGCCCAGGAACACCTAATTAGGGAACTTTTGGTCTGAGAAACAGCAATTTCGGGAAATTGGAAATTTGGGATTCAGAAGCAGCGATCTAGGGAACTTTTGAGCTCAGAAACACCAAATCAGGGAACTTTGGGGCCCAGAAACACCGAATTGGGGAACTGTGGGTCTCAGAAACAGTGATTTAGTGAACGTTTGGGCTCAGAAACGCCGATTTAGGGAACTTTGGGGATCAGAAACACCAAATTAGCAAACTTTTGTGCTCAGAAACACCAATTAAGAGAACTTTTGGGCTCAGAAGCACCAATTTAGGGAACTTTTGGGCTCAGAAGCACCAAATTAGGGAACTTTTAGGCCCAGAAGCACCAATTTAGGGAAATTTTAGGCCCTGCAAAACTAAATGAGGGAACATTTAGGCCAAGAAACGCCAAATTAGGGAATTTTGGGACTCAGAAGCAACGATTTAGGGAACTTTTGAGCTCAGAAACACCAAATTAGGGAACATTGGGGCTCACAAACACCAAGTTAGGGAACTTTGGGACTTAGAAGCAGAGATTTCGGGAACTTTCAACCTCAAAAGCAGCAATTTAGGCAACTTTGGCCTCAGAAACACCAATTTAGGGATGATTTAGACCCAGAAACACCAATTTATGGAACTTTGGGGCCCAGAAGTTACGATTTAGGGAACTTTCAGTCTCAGAAACACCAATTTAGGGAACTTTTGGGCCCAGAAACACCAGCTTAGGGAACATTAGGACTCAGAAACAGTGATTAGGCAACTTTGGGGCTCAGAAGCTGCGAATTAGGGAACTTTTGGGCTCAGAAACGCCGATTTAGGGAACTTTTATGCCCAGAAAAACTAAATTAGGGAACTTTTAGGCCCAGAAACACCAATTTAAGGAACTCTTGGGCTCAGAAACACCAAATTAGGGAACTTTTATGCCCAGAAAAACTAAATTAGGGAACTTTTAGGCCCAGAAACACCAAATTAGCTAACTTTTGGGCTTAGAAACACCTATTTGGATAACGTTTGGTCTCAGAAGCACCAAATTAGGGAACTTTTGGGCTCAGAAGCACCAATTTATTGAACTTTTAGGCACAGAAATACTAAATGAGGGAATTTTTAGGCCCAGAAGTACCAAATTAGGGAAATCTGGTGGTCAGAAACAGAGGTTTAGAGAACGTTTGGGGTCAGAAGTAGCGATTTAGGGATCTTTCATGCCCAGAAAAACTAAATTAGAAATCTTTTAGGCCCAGAAACCCCAAATTAGGGAACTTTGTTTCTCAGAAACACTGATTTAGTGAACGTTTGGGTTCAGAAAAACCCATTTAGGGATCTTTTAGGCCCAGAAACACAAACTTGGTGAACATTGGGACTCAGAAGCAGCGAATTAGGCAACTTTGGGGCTCAGAAGCAGTAAATTAGGGAACTTTGGGGCTCAGAAACACCAATTTAGGGAACTTTCAGGCTCAGAAACACCGAATTAGGGAACTTTGGGGCCCAGAAGCAATGATTTAGGGTACTTTTGTCCATAGCACCAATTTAGGGATCTTCTAGGCCCTGAAACACCAATTTAGGGAACTTTGGGGCTCAGGAATAGTGATTTAGAGAACTTTTAGGCCGAGGAACACCTAATTAGGGAACTTTGGGACTCAGAAGCAGTGATTTAGGGAACTTTGACCTCAGAAACACCAATTTAGGGATCTTTTAGGCCCACATAAACTAAATTAGGGAACTTTTAGGCCCAGAAACACCAAATTAGGGAACTATGGGTCTCAGAAACAGTGATTTAGTGAACGTTTGGGCTCAGAAACACCAAATTAGAGAACTTTTTGTCTCAGAGGTACCGAATTAGGGAACTTTTTGCCTCAAAAGCACCAATTTAGGGAAATTTTGGTCTCAGAAGCACCAATTTAGGGAAATTTTAGGCCCAGTAAAACTAAATGAGGGAAATTTTAGGGACAGAAACACCAAAATAGGGAAGTCTGGTTCTAAGGAGCACTGATTTAGAGAACGTTTGGTCTCATAAACACTGATTTAGGGATCTTTTATGCCCAGAAAAACTAAATTAGGGAACTTTTAGGCCCAGAAACACCAAATTAGGGAACTTCGGGACTCAGAAGCAGCGAATTAGGGAACTTTGGGGCTCAGAAACACCAATTTAGGGAACTTTCAGGCTCAGAAACAACAATTTATAGAACTTTTGGGCTCAGGAACACCAATTTAGGTAAGTCTTGAGCTCAGAAACAGTGATTTAGGGATCTTTTAGGCCGAGAAAAAATAAGTTAGGGAACTTTTAGGCCCAGAAATACCAAATTAGGGAAATCTGGTCCTCAGAAACACAGATTTAGAGAACGTTTGGGCTCAGAAACACCGATTTAGGGATCTTTTATGCCTAAAAAAACTTAATTAGTGAACTTTCAGTCTCAGAAACACCAAATTAGGGAACTTTGTTGCCCAGAAATAACAATTTACGGAACTTTGAGGCCCAGAAGTACCGATTTAGGGAACTTTCAGTCTCAGAAACACCAATTTAGGGAATTTTTGGGCTCAGGAACACCAATTTAGGTAACTCTTAGGCTCAGAAACACTGATTTAGTGAACTTTTAGACCCAGGAACACCTAAATAGGGAACTTTGGGACTTAAAAGCAGCGATTTAGGGAACTTTTGGGCTAAGAAGCAGCGATTTAGGGAGCTTTGGCCTCAGAAACACCAATTTAGTGATCTTTTAGGCCCTTAAACACCAAATTAGGGAACTTTTAGGCCCAGAAACACCATATTAGGAAATTTTGGGGCTCAGGAATAGTGATTTGGAGAACTTTTAGGCCCAGGAACACCTAATTAGGGAACTCTGGGACTCAGAAGCAGCGATTTAGGGAACTTTGGGGCTCAGAAGCAGCGATTTAGGGAACTTTGGCCTCAGAACCAAAAATTTAGGGATCTTTTAGGCCCAGAGAAATTAAATGAGGGAACTTTTAGGCCCAGAAACACCAAATTATTGAACTGTGGGGCTCAGGAATAGTGATTTACAGAAGTTTTAGGCCCAGGAACACCTAATTAGGGAACTATGGGACTCAGAAGCAGCGATTTAGGGTAATTTCAGTCTCAGAAACACCGATTTAGGGAGCTTTTGGGGCTCAGAAACACCAAATTAAAGATCTCTTGAGCTCAGAAACCGTGATTTATTGAAGGTTTGGGCTCAGAAACACCGATTTAGGGATCTTTTAGGCTCAGAAACACCAACTTAGGGAACATTAGGACTCAGAAGCAGCGAATTAGTGAACTTTGGGGCTCAGAAACACCAAATTAGGGAACTTTGGGGCCCAGAAACAATGATTTAGGGTACTTTTTGGCTCAGAAGCACCAATTTAGGGATCTTTAATTCCCAGAAAATCTAAATTAGGGAACTTTTATGCCCAGAAACACCAAATTAGGGAACTGTGTGGATCAGGAATAGTGATTTAGTGAACTTTTTGGCGCAGGAACACCTAATTAGGGAACTTTTGGTCTGAGAAACAGCGATTTCGGGAAATTTGGGGCTCAGAAACACCGATTTAGGGATCTTTTAGGCCCAGAGAAACTAAATTAGGTACCTTTTAGGCCCAGAAACACCAAATTAGGGAACTGTGTGGCTCAGAAACAGTGATTTTTAGAACGTTTGGGCTCAGAAATACTGATTTAGGGATCTTTTAGGCCCAGAAACACCAGCTTAGGGAACATTAGGACTCAGAAGCAGCGAATTAGGCAACTTTGGGGCTCAGAAGCCGCGAATTAGGGAACTTTGAGGCTCAGAAACACCAATTAGGGAACTTTGGGGCCCAGAAACAATGATATAGGGTACTTTTGGGCTCAGAAGCACCAATTTAGGGATTTTTATGCCCAGAAAATCTAAATTAGGGAAATTTTAGGCCCAGAAACACTAAATTAGGGAAATCTGGTGCTGAGATAACAGTGATTTAGGGAACTTTTAGGCCCAGGAGCATCGAATTAGGAAACTTTTGGTCTCAGAAGCAGCGATTTCGGGAACTTTGGGGCTCAGAAACACCAAATTAGAGAACCTTTGGGGTAAAAATCACCAAATTAGGGAACTTTTGGTCTCAGAAGCACCAATTTAGGGAATTTTTAGGCCCAGAAATACTAAATTAGGGAACTTTTAGGCCCAGAAACACCAAATTAGGGAAATCTGGTGCTTAGAAACAGTGATTTAGGGATTTTTTTATGCCCAGAAAAACTAAATTAGGGATCTTTTAGGCCAAGAAAAACCAAATCAGGTTAGTTTGGGGAGCAGGAATAGTGATTTAGAGAATTTTTAGGCCCAGGAACACCAAATTAGGGAACTTTTAGTCTCAGATGCAGCGATTTAGGGAACTTTTGGGCTCAGAAACACCGATTTAGGGATCTTTTAGGCCCAGAAAAACTAAATGAGGGATCTTTTAGGCCCAGAAACACCAAATTGGGGAACTGTGGGTTTCAGGAATAGTGATTTAGAGAACTTTTATGCCCAGGAACACCTAATTCGGGAACTTTTGGGCTCAGAAGCAGCGATCTAGGGAACTTTTGGGCTCAGAAACACCAGCTTAGGAAACATTAGGACTCAGAAGCAGCGAATTAGGCAACTTTGGGGCTCAGAAGCTGCGAATTAGGGAACTTTGGGGCTCAGAAACACCAAATTCGGGAACTTTGGGGCCCAGAAACAATGATTTAGGGTACTTTTGGGTTGAGAAGCACCAATTTAGGTATTTTTATGCCCAGAAAAACTAAATTAGGCAAATTTTAGTTCCAGAAACACCAAATTACGGAACTTTGAGTCTCAGAAGCAGCGATTTCGGGAACTTTGTGGCTCAGAAACACGAAATTAGGGAACTTTTGGGCTCAGAAATACCAAATCAGATAACTTTTGGGCTGAAAAGCACCAAATTCGTGAACTTTTGGTCTCAGAAGCACCAAAATAGGGATCTTTTATGCCCAGATAAACTAAATTAGGGATTTTTTAGGTCCAGAAACACCAAATTAGGGAACTTTGGGGCTCAGGAATAGTGATTTAGAGAACTTTTAGTCCCAGGAACACCTAATTAGAGAACTTTTGGGCTCAGATGCAGCGATTTAGGGAACTTTTGGGCTCAGAAAAACCGATTTAGGGATCTTTTAGTCCAAGAAAAACTAAATTAGGTATCTTTTAGGCCCTGAAACAGCAAATTAGGGAACTGTGGGGCTCAGGAATAGTGATTTAGAGAACTTTTCGGCACAGGAATACCTAATTCGGGAACTTTTGGGCTCAGAAACAGCTAATTCGGGAACTTTTGGGCTCAGAAGCCGCGATTTAGGGAACTTTGAGGCTCAGAAGCACCAAATTAGGGATCTTTAATGCCCAGAAAATCTAAATTAGGGAACTTTTATGCCCAGAAACACCAAATTAAGGAACTGTGGGGCTCAGGAATAGTGATTTAGTGAACTTTTAGGCGCAGGAACACCTAATTAGGGAACTTTTGGTCTGAGAAACAGCGATTTCGGGAACTTTTGGGCTCAGAAACACCGATTTAGGGATCTTTTAGGGCCAGAGAAACTAAATTAGGGATATTTTAGACCCCGAAACACCAAATTAGGGAACTGTGGGGCTCAGGAATAATGATTTAGAGAACTTTTGGGCCCAAGAACACCTAATTCGGGAACTTTTGGGCTCAGAAGCATCGATTTAGGGAACTTTTGGGCTCAGAAGCAGCGATTTAGGAAACTTTTCGTTTCAGAAACACCAAATTAGGGAACTTTTGCGCTCAGAAGCACCAATTTAGGTAACTTTAAGGCCCAGAATATCTAAATGAGGGAAATTTAGGACCAGAAACACCAAATTAGGGAACTGCGGGGCTCAGGAATAGTGTTTTAGAGAACTTTTAGGCCCAGGAACATCGAATTAGGGTACTTTTGGTCTCAGAAGCAGCGATTTAAGGAACTTTTCGGCTCAGAAACACCAAATTAGGGAACTTTTGGGCTCAGAAACACTAATTTAGAGAACTTTTGGGCTCAGAAACACCAAATTAGGGAACTTTTGGGCTCAGAAGCACCAATTTAGGGAACTTTTAGGCCCAGGAAAACTAAATGAGGGAACTTTTAGGCCCAGAAACACCAAATTAGGGAACTGTGGGGCTCAGAAACAGTGATTTTTATAACGTTTGTGCTCAGAAACACCGATTTAGGGAACTTTTAGGCCCAGGAACACCAGCTTAGGGAACATTAGGACTCAGAAGCAGCGAATTAGGGAACTTTGGGGCTCAGAAACACCAAATTAGGGAACTTTGGGGCCCAGAAACAATGATTTAGGGTACTTTTGGGCTCAGAAGCACCAATTTAGGGATCTTTTATGCCCAGAAAATCTGAATTAGGGAAATTTTAGGCCCAGAAACACCAAATTAGGGAACTGTGGGTCTCAGGAATATTAATTTAGGGAACTTTTGGGATCAGGAACACCTAATTAGGGAACTTTGGGCTCAGAAGCACCAAATTAGGGAACTTTTGGCCTCAGAAACACCAATTTAGGGAATTTTAAGGCCCAGAAAAACTAAATTAGGGAACTTTTAGGCCCAGAAACACCAAATTAGGGAAATCTGGTGCTCAGAAACAGTGATTTAGGGAACTTTTGTGCTCAGAAACAACGATTAGGGGAACTTTTATGCCCAGAAATACTAAATTAGGGATCTTTTGGGCCCAGAAACACCAAATTAGGGAACTTTGGGGCTCAGGAATAGTGATTTAGAGAACTTTTGGGCTCAGAAACACCAAATCAGGGAACTTTTGGAGTCAGAAGCACCAACTTAGGGAAATTTAAGGCCCAGGAAAACTTCATGAGGGAAATTTTAGGCCCAGGAACACCAAAGTAGGGAACTGTGCGGCTCAGGAATAGTGATTTAGAGGACTTTTAGGCCAAAGAACACCTAATTAGGGAACTTTTGGGCTCAGAAGCAGCGATTTAGGGAACTTTGGGGCTCAGAAGCAGCGATTTAGTAAACTTTTCGTCTCAGAAACACCAAATTAGGGAACTTTTGGGCTCAGAAGCACCAATTTAGGGAACTTTAAGGCCCAGAAAAACTAAATGAGGGAAATTTAGGGCCAGAAACACCAAATTAGGGAACTGTGGGGCTCAGGAATAGTGATTTAGAGAACTTTTAGGCCCAGGAACACCTAATTAGGGAACTTTTGGTCTCAGAATCAGCGATTTCGGGAACTTTGTGGCTCATAAACACCAAATTAGAGAACTTCGGGGCTCAAAAGCACCAAATTAGGGAACATTTGGTCTCAGAAGCACCAATTTAGGGAATTTTAAGTCCCAGAAAAACTAAATGAGGGAACTTTTAGGCCCAGAAACACCAAATTAGGGAACTGTGGGGCTCAGGAATAGTTATTTAGAGAACTTTATAGGCCCAGGAACACCTAATTAGGGAACTTTTGGCCTCAGAAGCAGCGATTTAGGGAACTTTTGGGGCTCAGAAGCACCAATTTAGGGAACTTTAAGGCACAGAAAAACTAAATGAGGGAACTTTTATGCCCAGAAACACCAAATTAGTGAACTGTGGGGCTCAGGAATAGTGATTTAGAGAACTTTCAGACCAAGGAACATCTAATTAGGGAACTTTTGTTCTCAGCAGCAGCGATTTCGGGAACTTTGGGGCTTAGAAACACCAAATTAGCGAACTTTTGGTCTCAGAAGCACCAATTTATTGAACATTAAGGCCCAGGAAAACTAAATGAGGGAATTTTTAGACCCAGAAACACCAAATTAGGGAACTGTGGGTCTCAGGAATTGTGATTTAGAGAACTTTTAGGTTCAGTAACACCTTATTAGGGAAATCTGGTGCTCAGAAAAAGTGATTTAAGGAACCTTTGGGCTCAGAGACATCGATTTCTGGATCTTTTATGCCCAGAACAACTAAATTAGGGATCTTTTAGGCCCAGAAACACCAAATTAGGGAACTGTTGGACTCAGGAATAGTGACTAAGAGAAATTTTAGGCCCAGTAACACCTAGTTAGGGAACTTTTGGGCTCAGAAGCAGCAATTTAGGGTACTTTTGGGCTCAGAAACACCAAATTTGCGAACATTTGGGCTCAGAAACACTAATTTAGGGAACTTTTAGGCCCAGAAAAATAAATTCGGGAAATTTTAGGCCCAGAAACACCAAATTAGGGAACTTTGGGACTCAGAAACAGTGATTTAGAGAACGTTTGGGCTCAGAAACACCGATTTAGGAATCATTTCGGCCCAGAAACACCAGCGTAGGGAACATTAGGACTCAGAAGCAGCGAATTAGGCAAATTTCGGGCTCAGAGGCTGCGAATTAGGGAACTTTGAGGCTCAGAAACACTAAATGAGGGAACTTTGGGGCCCAGAAACAATGATATAGGGTACTTTTGGGCTCAGAAGCACCAATTTAGGGATCATTTATGGCCTGAAAATCTAAATTAGGGAACTTTTATGCCCAGAAACACCAAATTAGGGAACTGTGGGGCTCAGGAATATTAATTTAGGGAACTTTTGGGATCAGGAACACCTAATTAGGGAACTTTTGGGCTCAGAAGCACCAAATTAGGGAAGTTTTGAGCTCAGAAACACCATATTAGCGAACTTTTGGGCTCAGAAACACTGATTTAGGGATCTTTTATACCCAGAAAAACTAAATTAGGGATCTTTTAGGTCCGGAAACACCAAATTAGGGAACTTTGGGGCCCAGAAACAATGACTTAGGCTACTTTTGTGCCCAGAAACACCGATTTAGGGATCTTTTAGGCCTTTAAAAAACTAAATTAGAGATCTTTTAGGCCCAGAAACAGCAAATTAGGGAACTGTGGGGCTCAGGAATAGTGATTTAGAGAACTTTTATGCCCAGGAACACCTAATTCGGGAACTTTTGGGCTCAGAATCACCAATTTAGGGAACTTTAAGGACCAGAAAAACGAAATGAGTGAACTTTTAGGTCCAGAAACACCAAATTAGGGAACTGTGGGACTCAGGAAAAGTGATTTAGAGAACTTTTAGGCTCAGGAACACCTAATTAGGGAACTCTTGGGCTCAGAAGCAGCGATTTAGGGAACTTTTGGGGTCAGAAGCAGCGATTTAGGAAACTTTTTGGCTCAGAAACACCAAATTAGCGAACTTTTGGGCTCAGAAGCACCAATTTAGGGATCTTTAAGGCCCAGGAATACTAAATGAGGGAACATTGGGACCCAGAAACACCAAATTAGGGAACTGTGGGACTCAGGAATAGTGATTTAGAGAACTTTTAGGCCCAGGAACACCTAATTAGGGAACTTTGGGACTCAGAGACAGTGATTTAGGGAACTCTGGGGCTCAGAAACACCGATTTAGGGATCTTTTAGGCCTTTAAAAAACTAAATTAGGTATCTTTTAGGGCCAGGAACACCAAATTAGGGAACTGTGGGGCTCAGGAATAGTGATTTAGAGAACTTTTAGGCCCAGGAACACCTAATTCGGGAACTTTTGGTCTCAGAAGCAGCGATTTAGGGAACTTTGGGGCTCAGAAGCAACGATTTAGGGAACCTTTGGGCTCAGAAGCAGCGATTTAGGAAACTTTTCGCCTCAGAAACACCAAATTAGCGAACTTTTGGGCTCAGAAACACCAAATTTGCAAACATTTGGGCTCAGAAACACTAATTTAGGGAACTTTTAGGCCCAGAAAAATAAAGTAGGGAACTTTTAGGCCCAGAATCACCAAATTAGGGAACTTTGGGACTCAGAGGCAGTGATTTAGGGAACTTTGGGGCTCAGAAACACCAAATTATGGAAGTTTTGGGCTCAGAAACAACAATTTAGGGAACTTTTGGGCTCAGAAACACCAAATTAGTGAACTTTTGGGCTCAGAAGCTCCAATTTAGGGAACTTTAAGGCCCAGAAAAACTAAATTAGGGAACTTTTAGGCCCAGAAACACCAAATTAGGGAACTTTGGGGCTCAGAAACTGTGATTTAGAGAACGTTTGGTCTCAGAAACACCGATTTAGGGATATTTTAGGCCCAGAAACACCAGCTTAGGGAACATTAGGACTGAGAAGCAGCGAAGTAGGCAACTTTGGGGCTCGGAAACACCAAATTAGGGAACTTTGGGGCCCAGAAACAATGATTTAGGGTACTTTTGTGCCCAGAAACACCGATTTTGTGATCTTTTAGGCCTTTAAAAAACTAAATTAGGGATCTTTTAGGCCCAGAAACACCAAATTAGGGAACTTTGGGGCTCAGAAGCAGCGATTTAGGGAACTTTTGGGCTCAGAAACACCAAATTAGGGAAATTTTGGGCTCAGAAACACCAATTTAGGGATGTTTTAGGCCCAGAAAAACTAAATGAGGGAACTTTTAGGCCCAGAAACGCCAAAATTAGGGAATTTGGGGCTCAGAAACAGTGATTCAGAGAGCGTTTGGGCTCATAAAAACCAAATTAGGTATCTTTTAGGCCCAGAAACACCAAATTAGGGAACTGTGGGGCGCAGAAATAGTGATTTAGAGAACTTTAAGGCCCAGGTCCACCTAATTCGAAAACTTTTGTGCTCAGAAGCACCGTTTTAGGGAAATTTTGGCCTCAGAAACACCAATTTAGGGAATTTTTAGGCCCAGAAAAAATAAAAGAGGGAACTTTTAGCCCCAGAAACACCAAATTTGGGAACCGTGAGGCTCAGTAATAGTGATTTAGAGAACTTTTAGGCCCAGGAACATCTAATTAGGGAACTTTGGGACTCAGAAGCAGCGATTTAGGGAACTTTGTTTCTCAGGAACACCAAAGTAGTGAATTTTGGGCTCAGAAACACCAATTTAGAGAACTTTTGGGCTCAGAAACACAAAATTAGGGAACTGTGCGGCTCAGAATCATCAATTTAAGGAACTTTAAGGACCAGAAAAACTAAATGATTGAAATTTTGAGCCCAGAAACACCAAATTAGGTAACTGTGGGGCTCAGGAAAAGTGATTTAGAGAACTTTTAGACCTAGGAATACGTAATTAGGGAACTTTGGGTCTCAGAAAAGGTGATTTAGAGAAGGTTTGGGCTCAGAAACACCAATTTAGGGATCTTTTAGGTCCAGAAACACCAGTTTAGGGAACATTAGGACTCAGAGGCAGCGAATTAGGCAACTTTGGGGCCCAGAAGCCAAGAATTAGGGAACTTTGGGGCTCAGAAACACCAAATTATGGAACTTTGGGGCCCAGAAACAATGATTTAAGGTACTTTTGGGCTCAGAAGCACCAATTTAGGGATTTTTATGCCCAGAAAAACTAAATTAGGGAAATTTTAGGCCCAGAAACACCAAATTAGGGAAATCTGGTCCTGAGATAACAGTGATTTAGGGAACTTTTAGGCCCAGGAACATCTAATTAGGGATCTTTTGGGCTCAGAAGCAGCGATTTCGGGAACTTTGGGGCTCAGAAACACCAAATTAGCGAACTTTGGGGCTCAGAAACACCAAATTAGAGAACTTTCGGGCTCAAAATCACCAAATTAGGGAACTTTTGGTCTCAGAAGTACCAATTTAGGGAACTATAAGGCCCAGAAAAACTAAATGAGGGAACTTTTAGACCCAGAAACACCAAATTAGGGAACTGTGGGGCTCAGGAAGAGTGATTTAGAGAACTTTTAGGCCCGGGAACACCTAATTAGGGAACTTTTGGCCTCAGAATCAGCGATTTAGGGAACTTTTGGGCTCATAGTAGCGATTTAGGGAACTTTTGGGCTCAAAAGCACCAAATTAGGGAAATTTTGGGCTCAGAAACACCAATTTAGGGAACTTTAAGTACCAGAAAAACGAAATGAGTGAACTTTTAGGCCCAGAAACACAAAATTAGGCAACTGTGGGGCTCAGGAATAGTGTTTTAGAGACTTTTTAGGCCCAGGAACACCTAATCAGAGAACTTTTGGGCTCAGAAGCAACGATTTAGGGAACTTTTCGGCTCAGAAAAACTAAATTAGTGAACTTTTGGGCTCAGAAGCACCAATTTAGGGAACTTTAAGGCCCAGAAATACTAAATGAGGGAACTTTCAGGCCCAGAAACACCAAATTAGGGAACTGTGTGTCTCAGGAATCGTGTTTTAGAGAACTTTTAGGCCCAGGAACATCTAATCAGGGAAATTTTGGTCTCAGAAGCAGCGATTTAGAGAACTTTGGGGCTCAGAAACACCAAATTAGGGAACTTTTGGGCTCAGAAACACTAATTTAGAGAACTTTTGGGCTCAGAAACACCAAATTAGGGAAATTTTGGGCTCAGAAGCACCGATTTCGGGAAATTTAAGGACCAGAAAAACTAAATGAGGGAACTTTTAGGCCCAGAAACACCAAATTAGGGAACTGTGGGGCTCAGGAATAGTGATTTAGAGAACTTTTAGGCCCAGGAACACCTAATTCGGGAACTTTTGGTCTCAGAAGCAGCGATTTAGGGCACTTTGGGGCTCAGAAACACCAAATTTGTGAACTTTTGGGCTCAGAAACACTAATTTAGAGAACTTTTGGGCTCAGAATAACCAAATTAGGGAACTTTTGGGCTCAGAATCACGAATTTAGGGAACTTTAAGGACCAGAAAAACGAAATGAGTGTACTTTTAGGTCCAGAAACACCAAATTAGGGAACTGTGGGGCTCAGGAATAGTGATTTAGAGAACTTTTAGGCCCAGGAACACCTCATTAGGGAACTTTGGGGCTCAGAAGCAGCGATTTAGGGAACTTTTGGGCTCAGAAACACCAAATTAGGGAAATTTTGGGCTCAGAAACACCAATTTAGTGATGTTTTAGGCCCAGAAAAACTAAATGAGGGAACTTTTAGGCCCAGAAACGCCAAAATTAGTGAATTTGGGGCTCAGAAACAGTGATTCAGAGAGCGTTTGGGCTCATAAAAACCAAATTAGGTATCTTTTAGGCCCAGAAACACCAAATTAGGGAACTGTGGGGCGCAGAAATAGTGATTTAGAGAACTTTAAGGCCCAGGTCCACCTAATTCGAAAACTTTTGTGCTCAGAAGCAGCGTTTTAGGGAAATTTTGGCCTCAGAAACACCAATTTAGGGAATTTTTAGGCCCAGAAAAAATAAAAGAGGGAACTTTTAGCCCCAGAAACACCAAATTTGGGAACCGTGAGGCTCAGTAATAGTGACTTAGAGAACTTTTAGGCCCAGGAACATCTAATTAGGGAACTTTGGGACTCAGAAGCAGCGATTTAGGGAACTTTGTTTCTCAGGAACACCAAAGTAGTGAATTTTGGGCTCAGAAACACCAATTTAGAGAACTTTTGGGCTCAGAAACACAAAATTAGGGAACTGTGCGGCTCAGAATCATCAATTTAAGGAACTTTAAGGACCAGAAAAACTAAATGATTGAAATTTTGGGCCCAGAAACACCAAATTAGGTAACTGTGGGGCTCATGAAAAGTGATATAGAGAACTTTTAGGCCTAGAAATACGGAATTAGGGAACTTTGGGTCTCAGAAACGGTGATTTAGAGAAGGTTTGGGCTCAGAAACACCAATTTAGGGATCTTTTAGGTCCAGAAACACCAGTTTAGGGAACATTAGGACTCAGAGGCAGCGAATTAGGCAACTTTGGGGCCCAGAAGCCAAGAATTAGGGAACTTTGGGGCTCAGAAACACCAAATTATGGAACTTTGGGGCCCAGAAACAATGATTTAAGGTACTTTTGGGCTCAGAAGCACCAATTTAGGGATTTTTATGCCCAGTAAAAATAAATCAGGGAAATTTTAGGCCCAGAAACACCAAATTAGGGAAATCTGGTCCTGAGATAACAGTGATTTAGGGAACTTTTAGGCCCAGGAACATCTAATTAGGGATCTTCTGGGCTCAGAAGCAGCGATTTCGGGAACTTTGGGCCTCAGAAACACGAAATTAGCGAACTTTGGGGCTCAGAAACACCAAATTAGAGAACTTTTGGGCTCAAAATCAGCAAATTAGGGAACTTTTGGTCTCAGAAGTACCAATTTAGGGAACTATAAGGCCCAGAAAAACTAAATGAGGGAAATTTTAGACCCAGAAACACCAAATTAGGGAACTGTGGGGCTCAGGAAGAGTGATTTAGAGAACTTTTAGGCACGGGAACACCTAATTAGGGAACTTTTGGTCTCAGAAGCAGCGATTTAGGGAACTTTTGCGCTCAGAAGCACCAATTTAGGTAACTTTAAGGCCCAGAATATCTAAATGAGGGAAATTTAGGGCCAGAAACACCAAATTAGGGAACTGTGGGGCTCAGGAATAGTGTTTTAGAGAACTTTTAGGCCCAGGAACATCGAATTAGGGTACTTTTGGTCTCAGAAGCAGCGATTTAAGGAACTTTTCGGCTCAGAAACACCAAATTAGGGAACTTTTGGGCTCAGAAACACTAATTTAGAGAACTTTTGGGCTCAGAAACACCAAATAAGGGAAATTTTTGGGCTCAGAAGCACCAATTTAGGGAACTTTTATGCCCAGGAATACTAAATGAGGGAACTTTTAGGCCCAGAAACACCAAATTAGGGAACTGTGGGGCTCAGAAACTGTGATTTTTATAACGTTTGTGCTCAGAAACACCGATTTAGGGAACTTTTAGGCCCAGGAACACCAGCTTAGGGAACATTAGGACTCAGAAGCAGCGAATTAGGGAACTTTGGGGCTCAGAAACACCAAATTAGGGAACTTTGGGGCCCAGAAACAATGATTTAGGGTACTTTTGGGCTCAGAAGCACCAATTTAGGGATCTTTTATGCCCAGAAAATCTGAATTAGGGAAATTTTAGGCCCAGAAACACCAAATTAGGGAACTGTGGGTCTCAGGAATATTAATTTAGGGAACTTTTGGGATCAGGAACACCTAATTAGGGAACTTTGGGCTCAGAAGCACCAAATTAGGGAACTTTTGGCCTCAGAAACACCAATTTAGGGAATTTTAAGGCCCAGAAAAACTAAATTAGGGAACTTTTAGGCCCAGAAACACCAAATTAGGGAAATCTGGTGCTCAGAAACAGTGATTTATGGAACTTTTGTGCTCAGAAACAACGATTAGGGGAACTTTTATGCCCAGAAATACTAAATTAGGGATCTTTTGGGCCCAGAAACACCAAATTAGGGAACTGTGGGGCTCAGGAATAGTGATTTAGAGAACTTTTGGGCTCAGAAACACCAAATCAGGGAACTTTTGGAGTCAGAAGCACCAACTTAGGGAAATTTAAGGCCCAGGAAAACTTCATGAGGGAAATTTTAGGCCCAGGAACACCAAAGTAGGGAACTGTGCGGCTCAGGAATAGTGATTTAGAGGACTTTTAGGCCAAAGAACACCTAATTAGGGAACTTTTGGGCTCAGAAGCAGCGATTTAGGGAACTTTGGGGCTCAGAAGCAGCGATTTAGTAAACTTTTCGTCTCAGAAACACCAAATTAGGGAACTTTTGGGCTCAGAAGCACCAATTTAGGGAACTTTAAGGCCCAGAAAAACTAAATGAGGGAAATTTAGGCCCAGAAACACCAAATTAGGGAACTGTGGGGCTCAGGAATAGTGATTTAGAGAACTTTTAGGCCCAGGAACACCTAATTAGGGAACTTTTGGTCTCAGAATCAGCGATTTCGGGAACTTTGTGGCTCATAAACACCAAATTAGAGAACTTCGGGGCTCAAAAGCACCAAATTAGGGAACATTTGGTCTCAGAAGCACCAATTTAGGGAACTATAAGGCCCAGAAAAACTAAATGAGGGAAATTTTAGACCCAGAAACACCAAATTAGGGAACTGTGGGGCTCAGGAATAGTTATTTAGAGAACTTTATAGGCCCAGGAACACCTAATTAGGGAACTTTTGGCCTCAGAAGCAGCGATTTAGGGAACTTTTGGGGCTCAGAAGCACCAATTTAGGGAACGTTAAGGCACAGAAAAACTAAATGAGGGAACTTTTATGCCCAGAAACACCAAATTAGTGAACTGTGGGGCTCAGGAATAGTGATTTAGAGAACTTTCAGACCAAGGAACATCTAATTAGGGAACTTTTGGTCTCAGAAGCAGCGATTTCGGGAACCTTGGGGCTTAGAAACACCAAATTAGCGAACTTTTGGTCTCAGAAGCACCAATTTATTGAACATTAAGGCCCAGGAAAACTAAATGAGGGAATTTTTAGACCCAGAAACACCAAATTAGGGAACTGTGGGTCTCAGGAATTGTGATTTAGAGAACTTTTAGGTTCAGTAACACCTTATTAGGGAAATCTGGTGCTCAGAAAAAGTGATTTAAGGAACCTTTGGGCTCAGAGACATCGATTTCTGGATCTTTTATGCCCAGAACAACTAAATTAGGGATCTTTTAGGCCCAGAAACACCAAATTAGGGAACTGTTGGACTCAGGAATAGTGACTAAGAGAAATTTTAGGCCCAGTAACACCTAGTTAGGGAACTTTTGGGCTCAGAAGCAGCAATTTAGGGTACTTTTGGGCTCAGAAACACCAAATTTGCGAACATTTGGGCTCAGAAACACTAATTTAGGGAACTTTTAGGCCCAGAAAAATAAATTCGGGAAATTTTAGGCCCAGAAACACCAAATTAGGGAACTTTGGGACTCAGAAACAGTGATTTAGAGAACGTTTGGGCTCAGAAACACCGATTTAGGAATCATTTCGGCCCAGAAACACCAGCGTAGGGAACATTAGGACTCAGAAGCAGCGAATTAGGCAAATTTCGGGCTCAGAGGCTGCGAATTAGGGAACTTTGAGGCTCAGAAACACTAAATGAGGGAACTTTGGGGCCCAGAAACAATGATATAGGGTACTTTTGGGCTCAGAAGCACCAATTTAGGGATCATTTATGGCCTGAAAATCTAAATTAGGGAACTTTTATGCCCAGAAACACCAAATTAGGGAACTGTGGGGCTCAGGAATATTAATTTAGGGAACTTTTGGGATCAGGAACACCTAATTAGGGAACTTTTGGGCTCAGAAGCACCAAATTAGGGAAGTTTTGAGCTCAGAAACACCAAATTAGGGAACTTTTGGGCTCAGAAACACTGATTTAGGGATCTTTTATACCCAGAAAAACTAAATTAGGGATCTTTTAGGTCCGGAAACACCAAATTAGGGAACTTTGGGGCCCAGAAAGAATGACTTAGGCTACTTTTGTGCCCAGAAACACCGATTTAGGGATCTTTTAGGCCTTTAAAAAACTAAATTAGGGATCTTTTAGGCCCGGAAACACCAAATTAGGGAACTGTGGGGCTCAGGAATAGTGATTTAGAGAACTTTTATGCCCAGGAACACCTAATTAGGGAACTTTTGGGCTCAGA
The DNA here is from genome assembly GCA_020746105.1 of Trogon surrucura. Lineage (NCBI taxonomy): Eukaryota > Metazoa > Chordata > Aves > Trogoniformes > Trogonidae > Trogon > Trogon surrucura. The sequence continues at coordinate 24,896 of JAJGST010000126.1, forward strand.
ATCACCAATTTAGGGAACTTTAAGGACCAGAAAAACTAAATGAGTGAACTTTTAGGTCCAGAAACACCAAATTAGGGAACTGTGGGACTCAGGAAAAGTGATTTAGAGAACTTTTAGGCTCAGGAACACCTAATTAGGGAACTCTTGGGCTCAGAAGCAGCGATTTAGGGAACTTTTGGGGTCAGAAGCAGCGATTTAGGAAACTTTTTGGCTCAGAAACACCAAATTAGCGAACTTTTGGGCTCAGAAGCACCAATTTAGGGATCTTTAAGGCCCAGGAATACTAAATGAGGGAACATTGGGGCCCAGAAACACCAAATTAGGGAACTGTGGGACTCAGGAATAGTGATTTAGAGAACTTTTAGGCCCAGGAACACCTAATTAGGGAACTTTGGGACTCAGAGGCAGTGATTTAGGGAACTCTGGGGCTCAGAAACACCGATTTAGGGATGTTTTAGGCCTTTAAAAAACTAAATTAGGGATCTTTTAGGCCCAGAAACACCAAATTAGGGAACTGTGGGGCTCAGGAATAGTGATTTAGAGAACTTTTAGGCCCAGGAACACCTAATTCGGGAACTTTTGGTCTCAGAAGCAGCGATTTAGGGAACTTTTGGGCTCAGAAGCAGCGATTTAGGGAACTTTTGGGCTCAGAAGCAGCGATTTAGGGAACTTTTCGCCTCAGAAACACCAAATTAGCGAACTTTTGGGCTCAGAAACACCAAATTTGCGAACATTTGGGCTCAGAAACACTAATTTAGGGAACTTTTAGGCCCAGAAAAATAAAGTAGGGAACTTTTAGGCCCAGAATCACCAAATTAGGGAACTTTGGGACTCAGAGGCAGTGATTTAGGGAACTTTGGGGCTCAGAAACACCAAATTATGGAAGTTTTGGGCTCAGAAACAACAATTTAGGGAACTTTTGGGCTCAGAAACACCAAATTAGGGAACTTTTGGGCTCAGAAGCACCAATTTAGGGAACTTTAAGGCCCAGAAAAACTAAATTAGGGAACTTTTAGGCCCAGAAACACCAAATTAGGGAACTTTGGGGCTCAGAAACTGTGATTTAGAGAACGTTTGGTCTCAGAAACACCGATTTAGGGATATTTTAGGCCCAGAAACACCAGCTTAGGGAACATTAGGACTGAGAAGCAGCGAAGTAGGCAACTTTGGGGCTCGGAAACACCAAATTAGGGAACTTTGGGGCCCAGAAACAATGATTTAGGGTACTTTTGTGCCCAGAAACACCCATTTTGTGATCTTTTAGGCCTTTAAAAAACTAAATTAGAGATCTTTTAGGCCCAGAAACAGCAAATTAGGGAACTTTGGGGCTCAGAAGCAGCGATTTAGGGAACTTTTGGGCTCAGAAACACCAAATTAGGGAAATTTTGGGCTCAGAAACACCAATTTAGTGATGTTTTAGGCCCAGAAAAACTAAATGAGGGAACTTTTAGGCCCAGAAACGCCAAAATTAGGGAATTTGGGGCTCAGAAACAGTGATTCAGAGAGCGTTTGGGCTCATAAAAACCAAATTAGGTATCTTTTAGGCCCAGAAACACCAAATTAGGGAACTGTGGGGCGCAGAAATAGTGATTTAGAGAACTTTAAGGCCCAGGTCCACCTAATTCGAAAACTTTTGTGCTCAGAAGCAGCGTTTTAGGGAAATTTTGGCCTCAGAAACACCAATTTAGGGAATTTTTAGGCCCAGAAAAAATAAAAGAGGGAACTTTTAGCCCCAGAAACACCAAATTTGGGAACCGTGAGGCTCAGTAATAGTGACTTAGAGAACTTTTAGGCCCAGGAACATCTAATTAGGGAACTTTGGGACTCAGAAGCAGCGATTTAGGGAACTTTGTTTCTCAGGAACACCAAAGTAGTGAATTTTGGGCTCAGAAACACCAATTTAGAGAACTTTTGGGCTCAGAAACACAAAATTAGGGAACTGTGCGGCTCAGAATCATCAATTTAAGGAACTTTAAGGACCAGAAAAACTAAATGATTGAAATTTTGAGCCCAGAAACACCAAATTAGGTAACTGTGGGGCTCATGAAAAGTGATTTAGAGAACTTTTAGACCTAGGAATACGTAATTAGGGAACTTTGGGTCTCAGAAAAGGTGATTTAGAGAAGGTTTGGGCTCAGAAACACCAATTTAGGGATCTTTTAGGTCCAGAAACACCAGTTTAGGGAACATTAGGACTCAGAGGCAGCGAATTAGGCAACTTTGGGGCCCAGAAGCCAAGAATTAGGGAACTTTGGGGCTCAGAAACACCAAATTATGGAACTTTGGGGCCCAGAAACAATGATTTAAGGTACTTTTGGGCTCAGAAGCACCAATTTAGGGATTTTTATGCCCAGTAAAAATAAATTAGGGAAATTTTAGGCCCAGAAACACCAAATTAGGGAAATCTGGTCCTGAGATAACAGTGATTTAGGGAACTTTTAGGCCCAGGAACATCTAATTAGGGAACTTTTGGGCTCAGAAGCAGCGATTTCGGGAACTTTGGGGCTCAGAAACACCAAATTAGCGAACTTTGGGGCTCAGAAACACCAAATTAGAGAACTTTTGGGCTCAAAATCACCAAATTAGGGAACTTTTGGTCTCAGAAGCACCAATTTAGGGAACTATAAGGCCCAGAAAAACTAAATGAGGGAACTTTTAGGCCCAGAAACACCAAATTAGGGAACTGTGGGGCTCAGGAAGAGTGATTTAGAGAACTTTTAGGCCCGGGAACACCTAATTAGGGAACTTTTGGCCTCAGAATCAGCGATTTAGGGAACTTTTGGGCTCATAGTAGCGATTTAGGGAACTTTTGGGCTCAAAAGCACCAAATTAGGGAAATTTTGGGCTCAGAAACACCAATTTAGGGAACTTTAAGTACCAGAAAAACGAAATGAGTGAACTTTTAGGCCCAGAAACACAAAATTAGGCAACTGTGGGGCTCAGGAATAGTGTTTTAGAGACTTTTTAGGCCCAGGAACACCTAATCAGAGAACTTTTGGGCTCAGAAGCAACGAT
>JAJGST010000127.1:0-26949 GCA_020746105.1 Trogon surrucura
ACCAAAGCAGTTCCAGGAAATGCGGATACGAGGATTCCCAAGAGTCATAAATACTACAGATAATCCAGTCCTCCTTGACTGGGTAGGTTGCATATCTACGGGACTGTAGTTATGCAGTATTTCACACATTTCTTAATACTTAGTATTTTGTTCCAAAATTATTTATCAAGGAATATCAGGTGTGGTTTCCAGTTTCAGATGTTAAGTTGCATAAATAAGCATGAAGATGAACAGATTAAGTGCTATGAGCCATAAGGAGAAGTAGCTCTCAAGTTCTGATACATCATAATTTATTTTTAAAGCACTTCATGTAGTTTTCCTACTGGATACTTTGAGATAAAGATGACACTGGTATTATATAAAAAAGGAAGATCTTTTTTCCTGTGATTGATGAATTTAACAGAACCTGTCAACCTAGTTATGGAGAGACAATTCTACCATTGGTGGCAACAGCTTTCTGTTTTGCAGTACATATTACTTTGTAGTAAGAGGTAACTGAGGATCAGACTAGTGAATAAACGCTACTAAGGTTATAGAGACGAGAAATTGTGGAGACTTCAGTGCCCGTAGAACTGTCGTAGGATTTCCTTTATTTTGTTTGCTTTCTTGCCGTCAAAAAACATTTTACTTTCATATTTGAAGTGCGAGATGCGGATATTTATGCTGTGGTGATAAATTACCAAAAGAAACCCCAAACCCTTCTCTTTATGGGAAGGATTAGTTTTTGCAAGAAAAAAATGTTTACAACAAGAACATAAATAAAACCATTAAAACAATTTCTAAAATGACCACTAGTTCAACAAGTATGCTGGTACAAAAATTATGTGCTGATGACATAGATTCAGGTCTTTATTCACAAATAGAAATGAGTTACTGATTTCAAGCTATTTTGTTACATAAGAGAAGTAAAATACAGTGCAAGGCAACCCATTCTACTGGCAGTCTCTGGGTAAAGATAGAAGTGTCAAAATATTTTCACAATGAGCAACAGTAAATGCCTGAGCAAGGTGAGGAGATATTTGTGAACCCTCTGCACACAATAAACTCCCGAGCACTTCCAACAACCACCTTCATGAAGAGTGTCGCGGGTTAGGGCTGGGCCGGCCACTAACGCAGACAGACGCTCTCTAACAAACAGTTACACAAAAACTTCATATGCAGCTTGAGCAATTCTAAAAGCAGCGAGTGATTGCTTTAGTAGGATTGATGATGAAAGCCATGTAAACATGTCAAACATGTTTACGTGTCTACATGTGAAACCATGTAAACAAGAAAACATTATACTTCCACTTTGATTTTCAGTTTTGGAATATTTGCAGAGTATGAGCTATCACTAACTTGTAACAGACTATTCAGAGTTGGGGAAGTGGGGAATAAAAAGAGAGGAGGAAAAAAAGCAATTGCTAGTTTGGTCTAACAGCTCTTGCCCGGGTCATCTAACGTGCAAATCAGGATAGTGTCAATTTGATGTTCTAAGACGACAGACATCCAGGAAGAGTCAAATGAAGTACCGGGTTTTGAAGAGAGAAATTGAAAAATACTGCTTCAGGTTTCACAGGGCCTAGACACATTAGTCAGGCTACTGAGAATGAAGATTACTATATGGAATGTGGTCATGGATGTCTCTGTCCTTTTTATGACAGACAGACCAACAAGGCGAGGTGGTGCAGTTGCCCTTCACATGAGAGAGCAACCCCAATATATCAAGTTCTGCCCAGGGGTAGATAAGGAGCAATTTGAGAGCTTGTGGGTGAGAATTAAGGGGTAGGCTAACATGGGTGATACTGTGGTGGGTGTCTATTACAGGCCACCTGATCAGGATGAAGAAGTTGATAAGGCCTTCTACAGGCAGCTCATAGCAGCCTATTGATGAACCTAGGAAGCTGAAAGCGTTCAAGTCCATGAGACCCGATGGGGTACATCCACGGGTACCGAGGGAACTGGCAGATGAGGATGCTAAACCCCTCTCTATTATATTCCAAATGTCGTGACAGTCCGGTGAAGTCCCCACCATCTGGAAAAGGGGAACCATAATCCCCGTTTTCAAAAAGGGAAAGAAGGAGGATTCGGGGAACTATAGCCCAGTCAGTCTCACCTCCATGCCTGGTAAGATTATGGAGCAGATCCTCCTGGAGGCACTGCTGAGGCAGAAGGATAATGAGGAGGTGATTTGGTACAGTCAGCATGGCTTCACCAAGGGCAAATTGTGCCTGACAAACCTGGTGGCCTTTTGTGAGAAGGTCACAACATCAATAGACAAGGGAAGAGCAACTGCCGTCATTTACCTGGACATGAGCAAAGCCTTTGACACTGTGCCACATGACATCCAAGCCGACACAATATGGATTTGATGGACGGACACTTCAGTGGGTAAAGAACTGGCTTGACGACCTCACCCAAAGAGTGGTTGTCAATGGGTCCGCGTCCGAGTGGAAGCCAGTGGCAAGGGGAGTCCCTCAAGGATCAGTACTGGGACCAGTCTAGTTTAAGATCTTTGTCAGCAAGGTGGACAGTGGCATTGAGCGCACTCTCAGCAAGTTTTCTGATGACACCAAGCTGTGTGGGGCGGCTGACACCCTGGAGGGTAGGGATGCCATCCAGAGGGATCTCAACAGGCTGGAGAGAGGGGCCCATGCCACCCTAATGAAGTTCAACAAGACCAAGTGCAAGGTCCTCCATCTGGGTCGGGGCAATCCCAAGCACCGATAGAGGCCGGGCAGTGACTGGCCTGAGAGCAGCCCTGAAGAAAAGGACTTGGGGGTCCTGGTGGACGAGAAGCTCAACATGAGCCATCAGCGTGCACTTGCAGCCCAGAAGGCCAATCGTGTCCTGGGCTGCGTCAAGAGGTGTGTGGCCAGCAGGTCGAGGGAGGTGATTCTTCCCTTCCACCCCACTCTCGTGAGACCTTGCCTGGAGAACTGCATCCAGTTCTGGAGCGCACAGTACAAGAAAGATACGGACGTGCTGGAGCGTGTCCAGAGAAGGGCCACGAGGATGATTAGAGGGCTGGAGCACCTCTCCTATGAAGACAGACTGAGAGAGTTGGGGCTGTTCAGCCTGGAGAAAAGAAGGCTCCAAGGAGACCTTGTTGTGGCCTTCCAGTATCTTAAGGGGGCCTACAGGAAAGCTGGTGAGGGGCTTTTTGGGATGTTGGGTAGTGATAGGGCTAGAAGGAATAGATTAAAGCTAGAGATGAATCGGTTCAGATTGGATGTTAGGAAGAAGTTCTTCACCATGAGAGTGGTGAGACACTGGAACAGGTTGCCCAGAGAGGTGGTGGAAGCTCCATCCCTGGGACTTTTTAAGGCGAGGCTGAATGGGGCTCTGAGCAACCTGATCTAGTGGGGGATGTCCCTGCCAATGGCACGGAGGTTGGAACTAGATGATCTTTAAGGTGCCTTCCAACCATGACAATCCTATGATTCTATGATTCTATGACCACAGGCCGCGGTTCTCATGGGGAATTTTAACTACTCACATAGTTGCTGGACAGCATACACAGACAGCCATCCACAGTCCAGGAGCTTTCTCCAGGGCATCAGTGATAACTTCTTGATGCAAATGGTGGATGGGTCGACCAGGAGGCGAATGCTGCTTCATCTTATACTCACTTACAATGATGTCCTTGATAGGTCATTGTTTTTGAATGACTTGGGTTGTCTTTGGGTATGTTCCGATGAGTCTGTAGCATACACTCCTACTGAGGGCATTAAAGAGAGCACACCACAGTGGGAAATTTCTCTGTAATAGTCCTTGGGAGTTATTTCTAAAGTCTCTAAGGAGGAGGAAGAAGAAGAAGAAAATAAGCTTTTCGAAGTCTTGCTACCAGACATTAATTTTGGACAGGCATTGTAGGCAGTGCCGTTGCAATAGAGCAGAGTAATCACAGATCACCTTCTCCTGTCACTGCCACCCTGTGAGAAAAGCGGTGAGCAACAGGCGAGTTTATTCTGGGGCATATTTGGGGCGCACTGGGAGAAAACAAGGGACGTGGAAGGACAAGAGGTTTTCTGGTAAGGTGTTGGTGTTGTTGGTACGGGGGCAGGAAGCAGAAAAAGTGACAAAACCGTAAGCTGAACATACTGTGAAAATGCCATATGAGAAGAAAAGGCACACCCCAATAAAATGTTCAGTACAACAGTTTATAGACAAGCGTGTCAGAGAACGGCATTAGAACACCTGCACCCAAGTTTCTACCCCATTAGCATCCTACCCCTGAATGCCTTGCAAGAGTCCCTTTAGATTTTCAGACCTGTTCTATAAGGCAGAAGAGATCCTTGGCCCTGAGCTTTACAGTTGGACTTGAGCTTGTTTTTGCAGTTGCTAGTAGCAGCAATTTTGGTGTAGTGCTTTGCTCAATGGCTAGGCATCAAGTAAAACTGGACTCCAAATTAGACATAAATTTACAGGTACTTTATTATATGCAATATTATAAAAGAGAATAACAGACAATATAATACAAGAGAATGTACAATGGAATAAAAGGAAATTATATGAGCTAGCAATGCATCCATTCATTGCTTTAAAGCATAACAGTAGTTAAGAAAAGGATGCATCACCAATTAGCACCTCAGTAATATTATCCACGCTCACACTTTGGCTGGGGAGCACCACTGCAGTCAGTGCCAGGATTCACAGGAAAGTCCCGTGTGGTGCATCTACCCAGAGGTGAGGCTTCTGACCTGGTCCCAGAGCTTTCCTGCCTTTAAACTCAGTAACAACCGAGTTCCATATCTAGTGCATGTAAGCTCTTGGATTTATACCAAGTTGAGGTGAGCACTGTTTCATGAGGTCCAGACAGGCACGAGACATTGGCCAGACATCCAAGCTCAGCCAAGTTATTATCACAACATAGCTGCACAGAATATATGATTTTCCAGATGGTCCCATTCACATCCTGTTGGGTACAGAGGGCTGTAGGACCTCTGTTGGGATCGGCTCCTTGTGGCCCGCCAAACCCTGGAGGAAATCCGTCCTCGTCGCTGACGGCACTCACCCCTCCATGAGGAGGCTGGGACATCGCGTTGCTGCCTTGGAGCTCATGCCTCAGAGCTCGCTCCTCATGCTGGCGGCTCCTCCTTTGCTGCTACAGCTGCGGGGGGCGCAGAGAGCTGCTGGACCTCTGCCGGGATCGGCTCCTTGTGACCCGCTGGTGCCCGGAGGAAAGACAGCCTCCGCACCAGCAGTGAGCATGGATCAGAGCTCGCCCCTCATCAAGCTCCATCCTCCTGAGCCGTTCCTGCTGTTCCTGGCTCAGAGGGCTGCGGGACCTTTGCTGGAATATCCTCTGTGTGGCCTGAGGTTCCCTGAAGGAAACCTGGCGTCCTCGCTGCTGGCGCTCACCCCTCCCAGGATAATCTGGGCATGGCTGTTCGCGCCTCAGAGCTCGCCCCTCATGATGACGGCGGCTCCTCCCTTCCTGCTCCCGCTGTGGTGGGCGCAGAGGGCTGCGGGACCTCTGCCGGGATCGGCTCCTTGTCACCGGATGATCCCTGGAGGAAAGCTGGACTTCGCACCAGCGGCGAGCATGGATCAGAGCTCGCCCCTCATCAAGCTCCATCCTCCTGAGCCGTTCCTGCTGTTCCTGGCTCAGAGGGCTGCGGGACCTTTGCTGGAATATCCTCTGTGTGGCCTGAGGTTCCCTGAAGGAAACCTGGCGTCCTCGCTGCTGGCGCTCACCCCTCCCAGGATAATCTGGGCATGGCTGTTCGCGCCTCAGAGCTCGCCCCTCATGATGACGGCGGCTCCTCCCTTCCTGCTCCCGCTGTGGTGGGCGCAGAGGGCTGCGGGACCTCTGCCGGGATCGGCTCCTTGTCACCGGATGATCCCTGGAGGAAAGCTGGACTTCGCACCAGCGGCGAGCATGGATCAGAGCTCACCCCTCATCAAGCTCCATCCTCCTGAGCCGTTCCTGCTGTTCCTGGCTCAGAGGGCTGCGGGACCTCTGCTGGAATAGCCTCTGTGTTGCCTGAGGTTCTCTGAAGGAAATCGGGTGTCTTTGCGCCTGGCGCTCACCCCTCCCAGGATAATCTGGGCATGGCTGTTCGTGCCTCAGAGCTCGCCCCTCGTGACGGCCGTGGCTCCTCCCTTGCTGCTCCTGATGCGGTGGGCACAGAGGGCTGCGGGACCTGTGCCAGGGTTGGCTTCTTGTGGCCTGCTGATCCCTGGAGGAAAGCCAGCCTCCGCACCAGCAGCGAGCGCGGATCAGAGCTCGCCCCTCGTCGTGCTCCATCCTCCTGAGCCGTTCTTGCTGTTCCTGGCGCAGAGGGCTGCGGGACCTCTGCCGGGATCGGCTCCTTGTGGCCTGCTGATCCCTGAAGGAGATACGCCCTCCTCGCTGACGGTGACCACCGCTCTGCGAGGAGGCTGGGACATGGCCTTGGTGCCTTGGAGCTTGGCCCAGGTCAGGAGCGGTTTCCTGAGCCCTGCTCTGCTGACTTCTCCTAGTGCTCAAGGAGGACTGGGTGTGCTGAGGCCTGCTGTGGGTGTTGGGGTGCTGCCTCCTCGGGGACCTGCTTCGTCCCCTCTCTGGGGCCCTGTCCTCGCCACCGCCGCGGGATCTGCCAGAGGACCTGCCATGCTGGTGGCCTGGGGCAGGCTGCTGGCTCCTTTCTGCAGAAGGAGACCGAGATCTCCCTGCTGGAGCACAGCAGGCAGAGCTGTTGCTCTGCGGGAAGCGGACCACCGCACAGATATCCTCTCCCACGTCCCATGAGATGGACTGGAACGGGCAGTGGCAGATGGGGCACATAGGTCTTACGTCAGACCAGTCCATTAGGCAGAAAAAACAGAAAATGCGCCTGCAGCAGTCCACGGAGGCTGGGCTGGTGATGGTGTCCCCGCACCTTGGGCACTTCTGGCCCCCTGAAGGACCTGGTGGCGGTGCCTGGGGCACCTGGTCAGTGCCACCAGCAGGGGAAGAGGTGTCATTTCCTTGCACACCTTCCTCCCTTGACATCTCGTGCTGCAAACACAAGAGACAGAAAAAAGCTGATGACGTGTCCTAGAGACACCAGCAACACGAAGCAGGAGAGCTGTGGAAGGGGAGCGCTGAAGGCTGCCCGCTCTGCCTCGGGCCTGCGCTTGTGCTGCCACAAAGGCTCGGGCCCGCCCCGGGACAGCAGGGTGACAGCAGGGGTGCCTCTGCGTGTTCGTGCTCCCAGGGCTGGGTTGTGACTGACCTCTCCGACACACTTGCAGGCAGGAGCTGGGAAGGCAGGGAAGCAGTTCCCGGCCTTTCAGCAAGAGCGGAACGAGCCTGGGGGTGCGACTGGTCTGGCCCAGTACCCTGGACCTGGCCGGTGTCCCCCGTCGGGCAGATCCGCTCTGTGTCCTCCAAAGGGAGCCCGCGGGATAGGGGTCCTTCGTCCCTCCACCTGCACACGTCTATCTCCGACAGACGAGCACAGCAGTGTGACTCTTCAGGGCTGCCCCACGCCATTAAATGCTTGATGTCAGCGAGGTAACCATGACTCTCTGATGACATCACAAAGGCTTCAGGGACCACACCCAGAAGCCCCAGTGCAGGGCCCCAGAACACCAAGCAGGGTCACAACCCCGGACTTCGGCAGGGCTAGCTTTGGCCTTTTCAAGCAATTGCTAGGGGAAAGCCCGTGGGACAGAGTACCGGAAGGTAAAGGGGCCCAAGGCAGTTGGCTAATATTCAAGGCCCACTTCTTCCAAGCTCAAGATCGGCACATCCCAGCGGGCAGGAAGTCCAGAAAGAGAAAGAGAGCCAGGAGAGCCACATGGTTAACCAGGCAACTGCTGGGCAAACTCAAGTGGAAGAAGAGGGAGTTCATGGAACGAAAGGGTCAGGTTAAGAGAAAGAAGATTTCATTTGATAGGCATAAATGTCATGAGGGTGTTTTTTTCAAATATTATTTCATCACTCTCACAAAGTTCATTTTACTCACAAGTCTAAAAAATAGTCTTACACGAGTGGAAAACAATAAGCTATTTCTAAAGTGAAATAAACCAGGAGAGGGAGATAACTGTCTCCAATAATTAACCAAAAATTCTTTCAGTAATGGAAATCACAAGCCTTAAGACTCATCTGACATCATTGAAAGGCTTTACATGTTGAGGACCCCTGCAACTGCACCAGTCAACGCTCTGGAGAATGTGGGAAATTTATAAGCTTTGGTGGTCAATCTTCTGTCAGACAAAAATCAGAAGGCTTTGGAGCCTGACACCTTTCTCCATTCAGGAAGCCAAAAGTTGTTTGTAGTGTTAGGTACACATATAAACTTTTTTTAGCATGTTTTCTGCCAAATGCTTTTATTCAACAACCCCCAAATCCTTTGGTTTGTGCAAGTTGTCTCACAGACTTCCACATTGCTCATAAAATAGTTTAAGTATTGAAAGAAACTGAATTCTGCAGAGGGTGAAAGAATTCGGAGATTACTGGAGAGGTAGTGGAGACCTTAAAGGACTATTTCAAGCAGAAATGCGTTTACCAGATTAATCATGTATATTCTACTGCAAATAAATTGCTTTCTCATTCAGTCTTCCCTTACTGCCATTCAGTGAACTTGTAATGTTTTCCCACGACCATCTTTTGTTTTATTCCGTTAGGTGATTCCTCAGGTGCAGATAAGAGCTACCTGTTGATCGTGAGCAGTAAATAGCATAGGCTGATTCACAGAATTGCTTTATTGAAGGTATCACTAAAACTTCTAATAAGACAAACCCAAAAATACTATATAGATCACCCTTACCCAGTTTTCTTATCATTCAGATACATTCTGTGTTTAAAAGCAGTTTTCTGAGGTGCTGGGAATCCTTTTTTTTTTGTAGAAAGTTTCCTCTGACCAGGGCTCGGTGGGGCTGGCAGGACGCCCACTGTGTTAGACACCACCAAAGTGTCCTCCCGTGGGCCGGGAAGGAGAACATCCCCTGGACCCCCAAATCTGCCAGGACTTGGCTTGCTTCAGCAAGAATTCAATGAGGAGCTGAATGAAATAACTGGTAAAACATCAAGTTAAAGTACTGGGTAATTAATACTCTTTAATCTGTATAAGCATTTTAAAGAGCAGTTTTTGAGAGTAAAATTAATTAACAATCTGTAAAATGCATTAGTGATGTTACTACATTAATAGCCTCTGCAGAAAAATACTTAAAGGATGTTACCTTTCCACTGAATCCGTTCCATACTTCTATGTAGAATATTCTCACAGTCTAGTGGGTTTTTTTTCCTTCTCATGGATTGAAAGAACAATATTTTTATCAATGCTACACTTTCTTGGAAGTCCCACACTTCTCCCTGTAGTACTGGGACTGTGGTGCTTTAAAACAGCCTGATTCAATATAGCAGTATGTGATAATTCTCATTTCAACACCGTAGCTAAAAACATGCCCTTACATGTAGTTTTGTAACTTTTTACTTTCACCAAAGCAGTTCCAGGAAATGCGGATACGAGGATTCCCAAGAGTCATAAATACTACAGATAATCCAGTCCTCCTTGACTGGGTAGGTTGCATATCTACGGGACTGTAGTTATGCAGTATTTCACACATTTCTTAATACTTAGTATTTTGTTCCAAAATTATTTATCAAGGAATATCAGGTGTGGTTTCCAGTTTCAGATGTTAAGTTGCATAAATAAGCATGAAGATGAACAGATTAAGTGCTATGAGCCATAAGGAGAAGTAGCTCTCAAGTTCTGATACATCATAATTTATTTTTAAAGCACTTCATGTAGTTTTCCTACTGGATACTTTGAGATAAAGATGACACTGGTATTATATAAAAAAGGAAGATCTTTTTTCCTGTGATTGATGAATTTAACAGAACCTGTCAACCTAGTTATGGAGAGACAATTCTACCATTGGTGGCAACAGCTTTCTGTTTTGCAGTACATATTACTTTGTAGTAAGAGGTAACTGAGGATCAGACTAGTGAATAAACGCTACTAAGGTTATAGAGACGAGAAATTGTGGAGACTTCAGTGCCCGTAGAACTGTCGTAGGATTTCCTTTATTTTGTTTGCTTTCTTGCCGTCAAAAAACATTTTACTTTCATATTTGAAGTGCGAGATGCGGATATTTATGCTGTGGTGATAAATTACCAAAAGAAACCCCAAACCCTTCTCTTTATGGGAAGGATTAGTTTTTGCAAGAAAAAAATGTTTACAACAAGAACATAAATAAAACCATTAAAACAATTTCTAAAATGACCACTAGTTCAACAAGTATGCTGGTACAAAAATTATGTGCTGATGACATAGATTCAGGTCTTTATTCACAAATAGAAATGAGTTACTGATTTCAAGCTATTTTGTTACATAAGAGAAGTAAAATACAGTGCAAGGCAACCCATTCTACTGGCAGTCTCTGGGTAAAGATAGAAGTGTCAAAATATTTTCACAATGAGCAACAGTAAATGCCTGAGCAAGGTGAGGAGATATTTGTGAACCCTCTGCACACAATAAACTCCCGAGCACTTCCAACAACCACCTTCATGAAGAGTGTCGCGGGTTAGGGCTGGGCCGGCCACTAACGCAGACAGACGCTCTCTAACAAACAGTTACACAAAAACTTCATATGCAGCTTGAGCAATTCTAAAAGCAGCGAGTGATTGCTTTAGTAGGATTGATGATGAAAGCCATGTAAACATGTCAAACATGTTTACGTGTCTACATGTGAAACCATGTAAACAAGAAAACATTATACTTCCACTTTGATTTTCAGTTTTGGAATATTTGCAGAGTATGAGCTATCACTAACTTGTAACAGACTATTCAGAGTTGGGGAAGTGGGGAATAAAAAGAGAGGAGGAAAAAAAGCAATTGCTAGTTTGGTCTAACAGCTCTTGCCCGGGTCATCTAACGTGCAAATCAGGATAGTGTCAATTTGATGTTCTAAGACGACAGACATCCAGGAAGAGTCAAATGAAGTACCGGGTTTTGAAGAGAGAAATTGAAAAATACTGCTTCAGGTTTCACAGGGCCTAGACACATTAGTCAGGCTACTGAGAATGAAGATTACTATATGGAATGTGGTCATGGATGTCTCTGTCCTTTTTATGAAAGACAGACCAACAAGGCGAGGTGGTGCAGTTGCCCTTCACATGAGAGAGCAACCCCAATATATCAAGTTCTGCCCAGGGGTAGATAAGGAGCAATTTGAGAGCTTGTGGGTGAGAATTAAGGGGTAGGCTAACATGGGTGATACTGTGGTGGGTGTCTATTACAGGCCACCTGATCAGGATGAAGAAGTTGATAAGGCCTTCTACAGGCAGCTCATAGCAGCCTATTGATGAACCTAGGAAGCTGAAAGCGTTCAAGTCCATGAGACCCGATGGGGTACATCCACGGGTACCGAGGGAACTGGCAGATGAGGATGCTAAACCCCTCTCTATTATATTCCAAATGTCGTGACAGTCCGGTGAAGTCCCCACCATCTGGAAAAGGGGAACCATAATCCCCGTTTTCAAAAAGGGAAAGAAGGAGGATTCGGGGAACTATAGCCCAGTCAGTCTCACCTCCATGCCTGGTAAGATTATGGAGCAGATCCTCCTGGAGGCACTGCTGAGGCAGAAGGATAATGAGGAGGTGATTTGGTACAGTCAGCATGGCTTCACCAAGGGCAAATTGTGCCTGACAAACCTGGTGGCCTTTTGTGAGAAGGTCACAACATCAATAGACAAGGGAAGAGCAACTGCCGTCATTTACCTGGACATGAGCAAAGCCTTTGACACTGTGCCACATGACATCCAAGCCGACACAATATGGATTTGATGGACGGACACTTCAGTGGGTAAAGAACTGGCTTGACGACCTCACCCAAAGAGTGGTTGTCAATGGGTCCGCGTCCGAGTGGAAGCCAGTGGCAAGGGGAGTCCCTCAAGGATCAGTACTGGGACCAGTCTAGTTTAAGATCTTTGTCAGCAAGGTGGACAGTGGCATTGAGCGCACTCTCAGCAAGTTTTCTGATGACACCAAGCTGTGTGGGGCGGCTGACACCCTGGAGGGTAGGGATGCCATCCAGAGGGATCTCAACAGGCTGGAGAGAGGGGCCCATGCCACCCTAATGAAGTTCAACAAGACCAAGTGCAAGGTCCTCCATCTGGGTCGGGGCAATCCCAAGCACCGATAGAGGCCGGGCAGTGACTGGCCTGAGAGCAGCCCTGAAGAAAAGGACTTGGGGGTCCTGGTGGACGAGAAGCTCAACATGAGCCATCAGCGTGCACTTGCAGCCCAGAAGGCCAATCGTGTCCTGGGCTGCGTCAAGAGGTGTGTGGCCAGCAGGTCGAGGGAGGTGATTCTTCCCTTCCACCCCACTCTCGTGAGACCTTGCCTGGAGAACTGCATCCAGTTCTGGAGCGCACAGTACAAGAAAGATACGGACGTGCTGGAGCGTGTCCAGAGAAGGGCCACGAGGATGATTAGAGGGCTGGAGCACCTCTCCTATGAAGACAGACTGAGAGAGTTGGGGCTGTTCAGCCTGGAGAAAAGAAGGCTCCAAGGAGACCTTGTTGTGGCCTTCCAGTATCTTAAGGGGGCCTACAGGAAAGCTGGTGAGGGGCTTTTTGGGATGTTGGGTAGTGATAGGGCTAGAAGGAATAGATTAAAGCTAGAGATGAATCGGTTCAGATTGGATGTTAGGAAGAAGTTCTTCACCATGAGAGTGGTGAGACACTGGAACAGGTTGCCCAGAGAGGTGGTGGAAGCTCCATCCCTGGGAGTTTTTAAGGCGAGGCTGAATGGGGCTCTGAGCAACCTGATCTAGTGGGGGATGTCCCTGCCAATGGCACGGAGGTTGGAACTAGATGATCTTTAAGGTGCCTTCCAACCATGACAATCCTATGATTCTATGATTCTATGACCACAGGCCGCGGTTCTCATGGGGAATTTTAACTACTCACATAGTTGCTGGACAGCATACACAGACAGCCATCCACAGTCCAGGAGCTTTCTCCAGGGCATCAGTGATAACTTCTTGATGCAAATGGTGGATGGGTCGACCAGGAGGCGAATGCTGCTTCATCTTATACTCACTTACAATGATGTCCTTGATAGGTCATTGTTTTTGAATGACTTGGGTTGTCTTTGGGTATGTTCCGATGAGTCTGTAGCATACACTCCTACTGAGGGCATTAAAGAGAGCACACCACAGTGGGAAATTTCTCTGTAATAGTCCTTGGGAGTTATTTCTAAAGTCTCTAAGGAGGAGGAAGAAGAAGAAGAAAATAAGCTTTTCGAAGTCTTGCTACCAGACATTAATTTTGGACAGGCATTGTAGGCAGTGCCGTTGCAATAGAGCAGAGTAATCACAGATCACCTTCTCCTGTCACTGCCACCCTGTGAGAAAAGCGGTGAGCAACAGGCGAGTTTATTCTGGGGCATATTTGGGGCGCACTGGGAGAAAACAAGGGACGTGGAAGGACAAGAGGTTTTCTGGTAAGGTGTTGGTGTTGTTGGTACGGGGGCAGGAAGCAGAAAAAGTGACAAAACCGTAAGCTGAACATACTGTGAAAATGCCATATGAGAAGAAAAGGCACACCCCAATAAAATGTTCAGTACAACAGTTTATAGACAAGCGTGTCAGAGGACGGCATTAGAACACCTGCACCCAAGTTTCTACCCCATTAGCATCCTACCCCTGAATGCCTTGCAAGAGTCCCTTTAGATTTTCAGACCTGTTCTATAAGGCAGAAGAGATCCTTGGCCCTGAGCTTTACAGTTGGACTTGAGCTTGTTTTTGCAGTTGCTAGTAGCAGCAATTTTGGTGTAGTGCTTTGCTCAATGGCTAGGCATCAATTAAAACTGGACTCCAAATTAGACATAAATTTACAGGTACTTTATTATATGCAATATTATAAAAGAGAATAACAGACAATATAATACAAGAGAATGTACAATGGAATAAAAGGAAATTATATGAGCTAGCAATGCATCCATTCATTGCTTTAAAGCATAACAGTAGTTAAGAAAAGGATGCATCACCAATTAGCACCTCAGTAATATTATCCACGCTCACACTTTGGCTGGGGAGCACCACTGCAGTCAGTGCCAGGATTCACAGGAAAGTCCCGTGTGGTGCATCTACCCAGAGGTGAGGCTTCTGACCTGGTCCCAGAGCTTTCCTGCCTTTAAACTCAGTAACAACCAAGTTCCATATCTAGTGCATGTAAGCTCTTGGATTTATACCAAGTTGAGGTGAGCACTGTTTCATGAGGTCCAGACAGGCACGAGACATTGGCCAGACATCCAAGCTCAGCCAAGTTATTATCACAACATAGCTGCACAGAATATATGATTTTCCAGATGGTCCCAT
Organism: Trogon surrucura; assembly: GCA_020746105.1. NCBI lineage: Eukaryota > Metazoa > Chordata > Aves > Trogoniformes > Trogonidae > Trogon > Trogon surrucura. The sequence continues at coordinate 14,281 of JAJGST010000127.1, forward strand.
TCACATCCTGTTGGGTACAGAGGGCTGTAGGACCTCTGTTGGGATCGGCTCCTTGTGGCCCGCCAAACCCTGGAGGAAATCCGTCCTCGTCGCTGACGGCACTCACCCCTCCATGAGGAGGCTGGGACATCGCGTTGCTGCCTTGGAGCTCATGCCTCAGAGCTCGCTCCTCATGCTGGCGGCTCCTCCTTTGCTGCTACAGCTGCGGGGGGCGCAGAGAGCTGCGGGACCTCTGCCGGGATCGGCTCCTTGTGACCCGCTGGTGCCCGGAGGAAAGACAGCCTCCGCACCAGCAGTGAGCATGGATCAGAGCTCGCCCCTCATCAAGCTCCATCCTCCTGAGCCGTTCCTGCTGTTCCTGGCTCAGAGGGCTGCGGGACCTTTGCTGGAATATCCTCTGTGTGGCCTGAGGTTCCCTGAAGGAAACCTGGCGTCCTGGCTGCTGGCCTGAGGTTCCCTGAAGGAAACCTGGCGTCCTCGCTGCTGGCGCTCACCCCTCCCAGGATAATCTGGGCATGGCTGTTCGCGCCTCAGAGCTCGCCCCTCATGATGACGGCGGCTCCTCCCTTCCTGCTCCCGCTGTGGTGGGCGCAGAGGGCTGCGGGACCTCTGCCGGGATCGGCTCCTTGTCACCGGATGACCCCTGGAGGAAAGCTGGACTTCGCACCAGCGGCGAGCATGGATCAGAGCTCACCCCTCATCAAGCTCCATCCTCCTGAGCCGTTCCTGCTGTTCCTGGCTCAGAGGGCTGCGGGACCTCTGCTGGAATAGCCTCTGTGTTGCCTGAGGTTCTCTGAAGGAAATCGGGTGTCTTTGCGCCTGGCACTCACCCCTCCCAGGATAATCTGGGCATGGCTGTTCGTGCCTCAGAGCTCGCCCCTCGTGACGGCCGTGGCTCCTCCCTTGCTGCTCCTGATGCGGTGGGCGCAGAGGGCTGCGGGACCTGTGCCAGGGTTGGCTTCTTGTGGCCTGCTGATCCCTGGAGGAAAGCCAGCCTCCGCACCAGCAGCGAGCGCGGATCAGAGCTCGCCCCTCGTCGTGCTCCATCCTCCTGAGCCGTTCTTGCTGTTCCTGGCGCAGAGGGCTGCGGGACCTCTGCCGGGATCGGCTCCTTGTGGCCTGCTGATCCCTGAAGGAGATACGCCCTCCTCGCTGACGGTGACCACCGCTCTGCGAGGAGGCTGGGACATGGCCTTGGTGCCTTGGAGCTTGGCCCAGGTCAGGAGCGGTTTCCTGAGCCCTGCTCTGCTGACTTCTCCTAGTGCTCAAGGAGGACTGGGTGTGCTGAGGCCTGCTGTGGGTGTTGGGGTGCTGCCTCCTCGGGGACCTGCTTCGTCCCCTCTCTGGGGCCCTGTCCTCGCCACCGCCGCGGGATCTGCCAGAGGACCTGCCATGCTGGTGGCCTGGGGCAGGCTGCTGGCTCCTTTCTGCAGAAGGAGACCGAGATCTCCCTGCTGGAGCACAGCAGGCAGAGCTGTTGCTCTGCGGGAAGCGGACCACCGCACAGATATCCTCTCCCACGTCCCATGAGATGGACTGGAACGGGCAGTGGCAGATGGGGCACATAGGTCTTACGTCAGACCAGTCCATTAGGCAGAAAAAACAGAAAATGCGCCTGCAGCAGTCCACGGAGGCTGGGATAGTGATGGTGTCCCCGCACCTTGGGCACTTCTGGCCCCCTGAAGGACCTGGTGGCGGTGCCTGGGGCACCTGGTCAGTGCCACCAGCAGGGGAAGAGGTGTCATTTCCTTGCACACCTTCCTCCCTTGACATCTCGTGCTGCAAACACAAGAGACAGAAAAAAGCTGATGACGTGTCCTAGAGACACCAGCAACACGAAGCAGGAGAGCTGTGGAAGGGGAGCGCTGAAGGCTGCCCGCTCTGCCTCGGGCCTGCGCTTGTGCTGCCACAAAGGCTCGGGCCCGCCCCGGGACAGCAGGGTGACAGCAGGGGTGCCTCTGCGTGTTCGTGCTCCCAGGGCTGGGTTGTGACTGACCTCTCCGACACACTTGCAGGCAGGAGCTGGGAAGGCAGGGAAGCAGTTCCCGGCCTTTCAGCAAGAGCGGAACGAGCCTGGGGGTGCGACTGGTCTGGCCCAGTACCCTGGACCTGGCCGGTGTCCCCCGTCGGGCAGATCCGCTCTGTGTCCTCCAAAGGGAGCCCGCGGGATAGGGGTCCTTCGTCCCTCCACCTGCACACGTCTATCTCCGACAGACGAGCACAGCAGTGTGACTCTTCAGGGCTGCCCCACGCCATTAAATGCTTGATGTCAGCGAGGTAACCATGACTCTCTGATGACATCACAAAGGCTTCAGGGACCACACCCAGAAGCCCCAGTGCAGGGCCCCAGAACACCAAGCAGGGTCACAACCCCGGACTTCGGCAGGGCTAGCTTTGGCCTTTTCAAGCAATTGCTAGGGGAAAGCCCGTGGGACAGAGTACCGGAAGGTAAAGGGGCCCAAGGCAGTTGGCTAGTATTCAAGGCCCACTTCTTCCAAGCTCAAGATCGGCACATCCCAGCGGGCAGGAAGTCCAGAAAGAGAAAGAGAGCCAGGAGAGCCACATGGTTAACCAGGCAACTGCTGGGCAAACTCAAGTGGAAGAAGAGGGAGTTCATGGAACGAAAGGGTCAGGTTAAGAGAAAGAAGATTTCATTTGATAGGCATAAATGTCATGAGGGTGTTTTTTTCAAATATTATTTCATCACTCTCACAAAGTTCATTTTACTCACAAGTCTAAAAAATAGTCTTACACGAGTGGAAAACAATAAGCTATTTCTAAAGTGAAATAAACCAGGAGAGGGAGATAACTGTCTCCAATAATTAACCAAAAATTCTTTCAGTAATGGAAATCACAAGCCTTAAGACTCATCTGACATCATTGAAAGGCTTTACATGTTGAGGACCCCCGCAACTGCACCAGTCAACGCTCTGGAGAATGTGGGAAATTTATAAGCGTTGGTGGTCAATCTTCTGTCAGACAAAAATCAGAAGGCTTTGGAGCCTGACACCTTTCTCCATTCAGGAAGCCAAAAGTTGTTTGTAGTGTTAGGTACACATATAAACTTTTTTTAGCATGTTTTCTGCCAAATGCTTTTATTCAACAACCCCCAAATCCTTTGGTTTGTGCAAGTTGTCTCACAGACTTCCACATTGCTCATAAAATAGTTTAAGTATTGAAAGAAACTGAATTCTGCAGAGGGTGAAAGAATTCGGAGATTACTGGAGAGGTAGTGGAGACCTTAAAGGACTATTTCAAGCAGAAATGCGTTTACCAGATTAATCATGTATATTCTACTGCAAATAAATTGCTTTCTCATTCAGTCTTCCCTTACTGCCATTCAGTGAACTTGTAATGTTTTCCCACAACCATCTTTTGTTTTATTCCGTTAGGTGATTCCTCAGGTGCAGATAAGAGCTACCTGTTGATCGTGAGCAGTAAATAGCATAGGCTGATTCACAGAATTGCTTTATTGAAGGTATCACTAAAACTTCTAATAAGACAAACCCAAAAATACTATATAGATCACCCTTACCCAGTTTTCTTATCATTCAGATACATTCTGTGTTTAAAAGCAGTTTTCTGAGGTGCTGGGAATCCTTTTTTTTTTTGTAGAAAGTTTCCTCTGACCAGGGCTCGGTGGGGCTGGCAGGACGCCCACTGTGTTAGACACCACCAAAGTGTCCTCCCGTGGGCCGGGAAGGAGAACATCCCCTGGACCCCCAAATCTGCCAGGACTTGGCTTGCTTCAGCAAGAATTCAATGAGGAGCTGAATGAAATAACTGGTAAAACATCAGGTTAAAGTACTGGGTAATTAATACTCTTTAATCTGTATAAGCATTTTAAAGAGCAGTTTTTGAGAGTAAAATTAATTAACAATCTGTAAAATGCATTAGTGATGTTACTACATTAATAGCCTCTGCAGAAAAATACTTAAAGGATGTTACCTTTCCACTGAATCCGTTCCATACTTCTATGTAGAATATTCTCACAGTCTAGTGGGTTTTTTTTCCTTCTCATGGATTGAAAGAACAATATTTTTATCAATGCTACACTTTCTTGGAAGTCCCACACTTCTCCCTGTAGTACTGGGACTGTGGTGCTTTAAAACAGCCTGATTCAATATAGCAGTATGTGATAATTCTCATTTCAACACCGTAGCTAAAAACATGCCCTTACATGTAGTTTTGTAACTTTTTACTTTCACCAAAGCAGTTCCAGGAAATGCGGATACGAGGATTCCCAAGAGTCATAAATACTACAGATAATCCAGTCCTCCTTGACTGGGTAGGTTGCATATCTACGGGACTGTAGTTATGCAGTATTTCACACATTTCTTAATACTTAGTATTTTGTTCCAAAATTATTTATCAAGGAATATCAGGTGTGGTTTCCAGTTTCAGATGTTAAGTTGCATAAATAAGCATGAAGATGAACAGATTAAGTGCTATGAGCCATAAGGAGAAGTAGCTCTCAAGTTCTGATACATCATAATTTATTTTTAAAGCACTTCATGTAGTTTTCCTACTGGATACTTTGAGATAAAGATGACACTGGTATTATATAAAAAAGGAAGATCTTTTTTCCTGTGATTGATGAATTTAACAGAACCTGTCAACCTAGTTATGGAGAGACAATTCTACCATTGGTGGCAACAGCTTTCTGTTTTGCAGTACATATTACTTTGTAGTAAGAGGTAACTGAGGATCAGACTAGTGAATAAACGCTACTAAGGTTATAGAGACGAGAAATTGTGGAGACTTCAGTGCCCGTAGAACTGTCGTAGGATTTCCTTTATTTTGTTTGCTTTCTTGCCGTCAAAAAACATTTTACTTTCATATTTGAAGTGCGAGATGCGGATATTTATGCTGTGGTGATAAATTACCAAAAGAAACCCCAAACCCTTCTCTTTATGGGAAGGATTAGTTTTTGCAAGAAAAAAATGTTTACAACAAGAACATAAATAAAACCATTAAAACAATTTCTAAAATGACCACTAGTTCAACAAGTATGCTGGTACAAAAATTATGTGCTGATGACATAGATTCAGGTCTTTATTCACAAATAGAAATGAGTTACTGATTTCAAGCTATTTTGTTACATAAGAGAAGTAAAATACAGTGCAAGGCAACCCATTCTACTGGCAGTCTCTGGGTAAAGATAGAAGTGTCAAAATATTTTCACAATGAGCAACAGTAAATGCCTGAGCAAGGTGAGGAGATATTTGTGAACCCTCTGCACACAATAAACTCCCGAGCACTTCCAACAACCACCTTCATGAAGAGTGTCGCGGGTTAGGGCTGGGCCGGCCACTAACGCAGACAGACGCTCTCTAACAAACAGTTACACAAAAACTTCATATGCAGCTTGAGCAATTCTAAAAGCAGCGAGTGATTGCTTTAGTAGGATTGATGATGAAAGCCATGTAAACATGTCAAACATGTTTACGTGTCTACATGTGAAACCATGTAAACAAGAAAACATTATACTTCCACTTTGATTTTCAGTTTTGGAATATTTGCAGAGTATGAGCTATCACTAACTTGTAACAGACTATTCAGAGTTGGGGAAGTGGGGAATAAAAAGAGAGGAGGAAAAAAAGCAATTGCTAGTTTGGTCTAACAGCTCTTGCCCGGGTCATCTAACGTGCAAATCAGGATAGTGTCAATTTGATGTTCTAAGACGACAGACATCCAGGAAGAGTCAAATGAAGTACCGGGTTTTGAAGAGAGAAATTGAAAAATACTGCTTCAGGTTTCACAGGGCCTAGACACATTAGTCAGGCTACTGAGAATGAAGATTACTATATGGAATGTGGTCATGGATGTCTCTGTCCTTTTTATGAAAGACAGACCAACAAGGCGAGGTGGTGCAGTTGCCCTTCACATGAGAGAGCAACCCCAATATATCAAGTTCTGCCCAGGGGTAGATAAGGAGCAATTTGAGAGCTTGTGGGTGAGAATTAAGGGGTAGGCTAACATGGGTGATACTGTGGTGGGTGTCTATTACAGGCCACCTGATCAGGATGAAGAAGTTGATAAGGCCTTCTACAGGCAGCTCATAGCAGCCTATTGATGAACCTAGGAAGCTGAAAGCGTTCAAGTCCATGAGACCCGATGGGGTACATCCACGGGTACCGAGGGAACTGGCAGATGAGGATGCTAAACCCCTCTCTATTATATTCCAAATGTCGTGACAGTCCGGTGAAGTCCCCACCATCTGGAAAAGGGGAACCATAATCCCCGTTTTCAAAAAGGGAAAGAAGGAGGATTCGGGGAACTATAGCCCAGTCAGTCTCACCTCCATGCCTGGTAAGATTATGGAGCAGATCCTCCTGGAGGCACTGCTGAGGCAGAAGGATAATGAGGAGGTGATTTGGTACAGTCAGCATGGCTTCACCAAGGGCAAATTGTGCCTGACAAACCTGGTGGCCTTTTGTGAGAAGGTCACAACATCAATAGACAAGGGAAGAGCAACTGCCGTCATTTACCTGGACATGAGCAAAGCCTTTGACACTGTGCCACATGACATCCAAGCCGACACAATATGGATTTGATGGACGGACACTTCAGTGGGTAAAGAACTGGCTTGACGACCTCACCCAAAGAGTGGTTGTCAATGGGTCCGCGTCCGAGTGGAAGCCAGTGGCAAGGGGAGTCCCTCAAGGATCAGTACTGGGACCAGTCTAGTTTAAGATCTTTGTCAGCAAGGTGGACAGTGGCATTGAGCGCACTCTCAGCAAGTTTTCTGATGACACCAAGCTGTGTGGGGCGGCTGACACCCTGGAGGGTAGGGATGCCATCCAGAGGGATCTCAACAGGCTGGAGAGAGGGGCCCATGCCACCCTAATGAAGTTCAACAAGACCAAGTGCAAGGTCCTCCATCTGGGTCGGGGCAATCCCAAGCACCGATAGAGGCCGGGCAGTGACTGGCCTGAGAGCAGCCCTGAAGAAAAGGACTTGGGGGTCCTGGTGGACGAGAAGCTCAACATGAGCCATCAGCGTGCACTTGCAGCCCAGAAGGCCAATCGTGTCCTGGGCTGCGTCAAGAGGTGTGTGGCCAGCAGGTCGAGGGAGGTGATTCTTCCCTTCCACCCCACTCTCGTGAGACCTTGCCTGGAGAACTGCATCCAGTTCTGGAGCGCACAGTACAAGAAAGATACGGACGTGCTGGAGCGTGTCCAGAGAAGGGCCACGAGGATGATTAGAGGGCTGGAGCACCTCTCCTATGAAGACAGACTGAGAGAGTTGGGGCTGTTCAGCCTGGAGAAAAGAAGGCTCCAAGGAGACCTTGTTGTGGCCTTCCAGTATCTTAAGGGGGCCTACAGGAAAGCTGGTGAGGGGCTTTTTGGGATGTTGGGTAGTGATAGGGCTAGAAGGAATAGATTAAAGCTAGAGATGAATCGGTTCAGATTGGATGTTAGGAAGAAGTTCTTCACCATGAGAGTGGTGAGACACTGGAACAGGTTGCCCAGAGAGGTGGTGGAAGCTCCATCCCTGGGACTTTTTAAGGCGAGGCTGAATGGGGCTCTGAGCAACCTGATCTAGTGGGGGATGTCCCTGCCAATGGCACGGAGGTTGGAACTAGATGATCTTTAAGGTGCCTTCCAACCATGACAATCCTATGATTCTATGATTCTATGACCACAGGCCGCGGTTCTCATGGGGAATTTTAACTACTCACATAGTTGCTGGACAGCATACACAGACAGCCATCCACAGTCCAGGAGCTTTCTCCAGGGCATCAGTGATAACTTCTTGATGCAAATGGTGGATGGGTCGACCAGGAGGCGAATGCTGCTTCATCTTATACTCACTTACAATGATGTCCTTGATAGGTCATTGTTTTTGAATGACTTGGGTTGTCTTTGGGTATGTTCCGATGAGTCTGTAGCATACACTCCTACTGAGGGCATTAAAGAGAGCACACCACAGTGGGAAATTTCTCTGTAATAGTCCTTGGGAGTTATTTCTAAAGTCTCTAAGGAGGAGGAAGAAGAAGAAGAAAATAAGCTTTTCGAAGTCTTGCTACCAGACATTAATTTTGGACAGGCATTGTAGGCAGTGCCGTTGCAATAGAGCAGAGTAATCACAGATCACCTTCTCCTGTCACTGCCACCCTGTGAGAAAAGCGGTGAGCAACAGGCGAGTTTATTCTGGGGCATATTTGGGGCGCACTGGGAGAAAACAAGGGACGTGGAAGGACAAGAGGTTTTCTGGTAAGGTGTTGGTGTTGTTGGTACGGGGGCAGGAAGCAGAAAAAGTGACAAAACCGTAAGCTGAACATACTGTGAAAATGCCATATGAGAAGAAAAGGCACACCCCAATAAAATGTTCAGTACAACAGTTTATAGACAAGCGTGTCAGAGGACGGCATTAGAACACCTGCACCCAAGTTTCTACCCCATTAGCATCCTACCCCTGAATGCCTTGCAAGAGTCCCTTTAGATTTTCAGACCTGTTCTATAAGGCAGAAGAGATCCTTGGCCCTGAGCTTTACAGTTGGACTTGAGCTTGTTTTTGCAGTTGCTAGTAGCAGCAATTTTGGTGTAGTGCTTTGCTCAATGGCTAGGCATCAATTAAAACTGGACTCCAAATTAGACATAAATTTACAGGTACTTTATTATATGCAATATTATAAAAGAGAATAACAGACAATATAATACAAGAGAATGTACAATGGAATAAAAGGAAATTATATGAGCTAGCAATGCATCCATTCATTGCTTTAAAGCATAACAGTAGTTAAGAAAAGGATGCATCACCAATTAGCACCTCAGTAATATTATCCACGCTCACACTTTGGCTGGGGAGCACCACTGCAGTCAGTGCCAGGATTCACAGGAAAGTCCCGTGTGGCGCATCTACCCAGAGGTGAGGCTTCTGACCTGGTCCCAGAGCTTTCCTGCCTTTAAACTCAGTAACAACCAAGTTCCATATCTAGTGCATGTAAGCTCTTGGATTTATACCAAGTTGAGGTGAGCACTGTTTCATGAGGTCCAGACAGGCACGAGACATTGGCCAGACATCCAAGCTCAGCCAAGTTATTATCACAACATAGCTGCACAGAATATATGATTTTCCAGATGGTCCCATTCACATCCTGTTGGGTAAAGAGGGCTGTAGGACCTCTGTTGGGATCGGCTCCTTGTGGCCCGCCAAACCCTGGAGGAAATCCGTCCTCGTCGCTGACGGCACTCACCCCTCCATGAGGAGGCTGGGACATCACGTTGCTGCCTTGGAGCTCATGCCTCAGAGCTCGCTCCTCATGCTGGCGGCTCCTCCTTTGCTGCTACAGCTGCGGGGGGCGCAGAGAGCTGCTGGACCTCTGCCGGGATCGGCTCCTTGTGACCCGCTGGTGCCCGGAGGAAAGACAGCCTCCGCACCAGCAGTGAGCATGGATCAGAGCTCGCCCCTCATCAAGCTCCATCCTCCTGAGCCGTTCCTGCTGTTCCTGGCTCAGAGGGCTGCGGGACCTTTGCTGGAATATCCTCTGTGTGGCCTGAGGTTCCCTGAAGGAAACCTGGCGTCCTGGCTGCTGGCGCTCACCCCTCCCAGGATAATCTGGGCATGGCTGTTCGCGCCTCAGAGCTCGCCCCTCATGATGACGGCGGCTCCTCCCTTCCTGCTCCTGCTGTGGTGGGCGCAGAGGGCTGCGGGACCTCTGCCGGGATCGGCTCCTTGTCACCGGATGATCCCTGGAGGAAAGCTGGACTTCGCACCAGCGGCGAGCATGGATCAGAGCTCGCCCCTCATCAAGCTCCATCCTCCTGAGCCGTTCCTGCTGTTCCTGGCTCAGAGGGCTGCGGGACCTCTGCTGGAATATCCTCTGTGTGGCCTGAGGTTCCCTGAAGGAAACCTGGCGTTCTCGCTGCTGGCGCTCACCCCTCCCAGGATAATCTGGGCATGGCTGTTCGCGCCTCAGAGCTCGCCCCTCATGATGACGGCGGCTCCTCCCTTCCTGCTCCCGCTGTGGTGGGCGCAGAGGGCTGCGGGACCTCTGCCGGGATCGGCTCCTTGTCACCGGATGATCCCTGGAGGAAAGCTGGACTTCGCACCAGCGGCGAGCATGGATCAGAGCTCACCCCTCATCAAGCTCCATCCTCCTGAGCCGTTCCTGCTGTTCCTGGCTCAGAGGGCTGTGGGACCTCTGCTGGAATAGCCTCTGTGTGGCCTGAGGTTCTCTGAAGGAAATCTGGTGTCTTTGCTGCTGGCACTCACCCCTCCCAGGATAATCTGGGCATGGCTGTTCGTGCCTCAGAGCTCGCCCCTCGTGACGGCCGTGGCTCCTCCCTTGCTGCTCCTGATGCGGTGGGCGCAGAGGGCTGCGGGACCTGTACCAGGGTTGGCTTCTTGTGGCCTGCTGATCCCTGGAGGAAAGCCAGCCTCCGCACCAGCAGCGAGCGCGGATCAGAGCTCGCCCCTCGTCGTGCTCCATCCTCCTGAGCCGTTCTTGCTGTTCCTGGCGCAGAGGGCTGCGGGACCTCTGCCGGGATCGGCTCCTTGTGGCCTGCTGATCCCTGAAGGAGATACGTCCTCCTCGCTGACGGTGACCACCGCTCTGCGAGGAGGCTGGGACATGGCCTTGGTGCCTTGGAGCTTGGCCCAGGTCAGGAGCGGTTTCCTGAGCCCTGCTCTGCTGACTTCTCCTAGTGCTCAAGGAGGACTGGGTGTGCTGAGGCCTGCTGTGGGTGTTGGGGTGCTGCCTCCTCGGGGACCTGCTTCGTCCCCTCTCTGGGGCCCTGTCCTCGCCACCGCCGCGGGATCTGCCAGAGGACCTGCCATGCTGGTGGCCTGGGGCAGGCTGCTGGCTCCTTTCTGCAGAAGGAGACCGAGATCTCCCTGCTGGAGCACAGCAGACAGAGCTGTTGCTCTGCGGGAAGCGGACCACCGCACAGGTATCCTCTCCCACGTCCCATGAGATGGACTGGAACGGGCAGTGGCAGATGGGGCACATAGGTCTTACGTCAGACCAGCCCATTAGGCAGAAAAAACAGAAAATGCGCCTGCAGCAGTCCACGGAGGCTGGGATAGTGATGGTGTCCCCGCACCTTGGGCACTTCTGGCCCCCTGAAGGACCTGGTGGCGGTGCCTGGGGCACCTGGTCAGTGCCACCAGCAGGGGAAGAGGTGTCATTTCCTTGCACACCTTCCTCCCTTGACATCTCGTGCTGCAAACACAAGAGACAGAAAAAAGCTGATGACGTGTCCTAGAGACACCAGCAACACGAAGCAGGAGAGCTGTGGAAGGGGAGCGCTGAAGGCTGCCCGCTCTGCCTCGGGCCTGCGCTTGTGCTGCCACAAAGGCTCGGGCCCGCCCCGGGACAGCAGGGTGACAGCAGGGGTGCCTCTGCGTGTTCGTGCTCCCAGGGCTGGGTTGTGACTGACCTCTCCGACACACTTGCAGGCAGGAGCTGGGAAGGCAGGGAAGCAGTTCCCGGCCTTTCAGCAAGAGCGGAACGAGCCTGGGGGTGCGACTGGTCTGGCCCAGTACCCTGGACCTGGCCGGTGTCCCCCGTCGGGCAGATCCGCTCTGTGTCCTCCAGAGGGAGCCCGCGGGATAGGGGTCCTTCGTCCCTCCACCTGCACACGTCTATCTCCGACAGACGAGCACAGCAGTGTGACTCTTCAGGGCTGCCCCACGCCATTAAATGCTTGATGTCAGCGAGGTAACCATGACTCTCTGATGACATCACAAAGGCTTCAGGGACCACACCCAGAAGCCCCAGTGCAGGGCCCCAGAACACCAAGCAGGGTCACAACCCCGGACTTCGGCAGGGCTAGCTTTGGCCTTTTCAAGCAATTGCTAGGGGAAAGCCCGTGGGACAGAGTACCGGAAGGTAAAGGGGCCCAAGGCAGTTGGCTAGTATTCAAGGCCCACTTCTTCCAAGCTCAAGATCAGCACATCCCAGCGGGCAGGAAGTCCAGAAAGAGAAAGAGAGCCAGGAGAGCCACATGGTTAACCAGGCAACTGCTGGGCAAACTCAAGTGGAAGAAGAGGGAGTTCATGGAACGAAAGGGTCAGGTTAAGAGAAAGAAGATTTCATTTGATAGGCATAAATGTCATGAGGGTGTTTTTTTCAAATATTATTTCATCACTCTCACAAAGTTCATTTTACTCACAAGTCTAAAAAATAGTCTTACACGAGTGGAAAACAACAAGCTATTTCTAAAGTGAAATAAACCAGGAGAGGGAGATAACTGTCTCCAATAATTAACCAAAAATTCTTTCAGTAATGGAAATCACAAGCCTTAAGACTCATCTGACATCATTGAAAGGCTTTACATGTTGAGGACCCCTGCAACTGCACCAGTCAACGCTCTGGAGAATGTGGGAAATTTATAAGCTTTGGTGGTCAATCTTCTGTCAGACAAAAATCAGAAGGCTTTGGAGCCTGACACCTTTCTCCATTCAGGAAGCCAAAAGTTGTTTGTAGTGTTAGGTACACATATAAACTTTTTTTAGCATGTTTTCTGCCAAATGCTTTTATTCAACAACCCCCAAATCCTTTGGTTTGTGCAAGTTGTCTCACAGACTTCCACATTGCTCATAAAATAGTTTAAGTATTGAAAGAAACTGAATTCTGCAGAGGGTGAAAGAATTCGGAGATTACTGGAGAGGTAGTGGAGACCTTAAAGGACTATTTCAAGCAGAAATGCGTTTACCAGA
>JAJGST010000128.1:0-26686 GCA_020746105.1 Trogon surrucura
ACGTTGTTGGGCATCGATAAAACCTTTTGGCGCTGGGTCACAGTCGCCGACACGCCATTGGACGTTAATAAAGCCTTTGGGCAGCCCTTCATGGTTGCCAAAACACCGTTGGGCGCCGATAAAACCTTTCAGCCACCGGTTGTGGTTGGCAACACGCCACTGGGTGTCGGTAAAGCCTTTTGGCAGCCGGTGATGGTGTCTGTCAAGACGTTGGGTGTTGATAAAGCTGTTGGCAGCCCTTCGTGGTTGCCAAAACACCGTTGGGCGCCGGTAAAACCTTTCGGTAGCTGGTGATAGTTGCTGGCACGTCCTTGGATGTCGGTAAAGCCTTCGGTTGGCCCTTTGTAGTTGCCAAAATGCTGTTGGTCACTGGTAAAACCTTTTGGCTCTGGGTCGCGGTCACTGACATGCCGTTGGGTGTCGGTAAAGCCTTTGGGCAGCCCTTCATGGTTGCCGAAACGCCACAGGGCGCCGGTAAAACCTTTCGGTAGCTGCTGATGGCTGCCGGCACGCCCTTGGGTGTCGGTAAAGCCTTCGGTTGGCCCTTTGTAGTTGCCAAAACGCTGTTGGGCATCGATAAAACCTTTTGGCGCTGGGTCGCGGTCACCGACACGCCCTTGGGTGTCGGTAAAGCCATTGATTGGCCCTTCGTGGTTGCCAAAACGCTGTTTTGTCACCGGTAAAACCTTTTGGCGCTGGCTCATGGTCACCGACACGCCCTTGGGTGTCGGTAAAGCCTTTGGTTGGCCCTTCGTAGTTGCCAAAACTCTGTTTTGTCACCGGTAAAACCTTTTGGCGCTGGGTCACGGTCGCCGTTGGACGTCGGTAAAGTCATGTGGGAGCCCTTCATGGTTGCCAAAACGCCGTTGGGCACCGGTAAAACCTTTCGGTAGGCGGTTGCGGTTGCCAGCGCGGTGTTGGGTGCCGGGAAAGCCTTTGGTTGACCCTTCAAGTCACCCAAACGTCGTTGGGCACTCGGTAGCCGGTTGCGGTTGCCGACACACCATGGGGCGGGTCGGCTTTGGGGCGTCGGTTGGGATTTCGGTCAATTCCCGCCCGGTTTTGGGGGCGGTCGTTGTGGTTTCCTCAATTTATCTCATTTTTTTCCGCCTTTTTTTGTGGTTTTTGTCAGTTTTTCCCCATTTTTCGGTCGCTTTTTTGGGGTTTGTCGCAATTCCTCCCCATTTTTTGGGTTGGGTTTTGGGTCGTCGGTTGCGGGTTTGTCGGTTCTTCTCGTTTTTTGCGTCGTGTTTTTTGGATTTTGGTGGGGTTTTTGGTCTCTTCCTCAAAGTTTCTTTTTTTTTTGGTTGTTATTTTTGTCGATTACTCCCCATTTTTTGCATAAATTCGTGGGGTTTTGTCAATTCTTTCCTGGTTTGGGAGAGTTTTGAGGTGGATCTTCTGTCAATTCCTCCCCACTTTGGGGTTATTTTTGGATCTTTTGTTGCTTTTTTTTGCCTCTCTTGGAGATTTTGTTGGGTTTTGGTCAATTCCTCTCCATTTTGGTGGTCGTTTTTTATTTTTTTGGTTTGCTGGTGATGATGGTTGTTGCATTTAGGGCAATTCCTCCCCACTTTTCGCGTCAGCGTTTGGGTTTTCGTTGCATTTAGGTCAATTCCTCCCCATTTTCCGTGTCGCCCGTTGGGTTTCCGTTGCGTTTTTGGTCAACTTCTCCCCATTTTTGGGGGGTTTCGTCAACTCCTCCACATTTTCTGAGTCTCCCTTTGGGTTTTTGTTGCATTTAGGTCAATTCCTCCCCATTTTCCGTGTCGCCCGTTGGGTTTCCGTTGCATTTTTGCTCAACTTCTCCCCGTTTTGGGGGGTTTCGTCAACTCCTCCGCATTTTCTGAGTCTCCTTTTGGGTTTTCGTTGCATTTAGGTCAATTCCTCCCCATTTTCCATGTCACCTGTTGGGTTTCCGTTGCATTTGGGTCAACTCCTCCCCCTTTCCTCCGTTGCCCGTTGCGTTTCCGTCAACTTTTCCCGTTTCTCATGGTACCCTTTGGGTTTTCATTGCGTTTAGGTCAACTCTTCCCCATTTCCTGCATCGCCCGTTGGGTTTCCGTTGCATTTTTGGTCAACTTCTCCCCATTTTGGGGAGTTTCGTCAACTCCTCCGCATTTTCTGAGTCTCCCTTTGGGTTTTTGTTGCATTTAGGTCAATTCCTCCCCATTTTCCGTGTCGCCCGTTGGGTTTCCGTTGCATTTTTGCTCAACTTTTTCCTATTTTGGGGAGTTTCATCAACTCCCCCACATTTGTCGAGTCTCCTTTTGGGTTTTCGTTGCATTTAGGTCAATTCCTCCCCATTTTCCATGTCGCCCGTTGGGTTTCTGTTGCATTTATGTCCAATTTCCTCATTTCCTGCCTCGCCTGTTGGGTTTTTGCTGCATTTAGGTCAACTCTTCCCAATTTTCTGCATCGCCCATTGGGATTTAACTGCGTTTAGGTCAACTCTTTCCCATTTTCCACGTTGCTCGTTGGGAATTTACTGCTTTTAGACCAACACTTCCCCATTTTTTGCGTCACCCATTGGGTTTTCGTCACGTTTAGGTCAACTCTTCCCCATTTCCCATGTCACCTGTTGGATTTTTGTTGCGTTTAGGTCAAGTCTTACACATTTCTTGTGTCGCCCGTTGGATTTCTGTTGCGTTTACGTCAACTTTCCCCATTTCTTGTGTCTCGCTTTGGGATTTCATTGCATTTAGGTCACCTTTTCCCAGTTTCCTGCGTTGCCTGTTGGGTTTCTAATACATTTGCATCAACTTTTCCCCATTTCCGTTGGGTTTTCGTTGCATTTTAGTCAACTGTTTCCCGTTTCTCATGTTGTCCGTTGGGTTTTCATTGCCCTTAGGTCAACTCTTCTGATTTTCTGCCTTGCCTGTTGGGTTTTCGTTGCGTTTACATCAACTTTTCCCATTTCTCGTGGCACCCTTTGAGTTTTCGTTGCATTTAGGTCAACTCTTCCCCATTTCCTGTGTTGCCTGTTGGATTTCTGTTGTGTTTACGTCAGTTTTCTCCATTTCTCGTGTTGCCTGTTGGGTTCCCATTGCATTTATGTCAATTCTTCCCCATTTCCCACATCACCCATTGGGTTTCTGTTGCATTTAGGTCAACTTTTCCCATTTCCCTCATTGCCCATTGGGATTTTATTGCATTTAGATCAACTCTTCCCCATTTCTTGCATCGACCGTTGAGTTTTCGTTGCATTTAGGTCAACTCTTCCCCATTTCCTGCAATGCCCACTGGGTTTTTTATTGCATTTACATCCACTTTCCCTGTTTCCTGCATTGCCCGTTGGGATTTTATTGCATTTATGTCAACTCTTCCCCATTTCTCTCATCACCTGTTGGGATTTTTTTGCATTTAGATCAACTCTTCCCCATTTCCCGTGTCAACCATTGGGTTTTCATTGCATTTAGGTCAACTCCCCCACATTTCCCTCATCACTCGTTGGGATTTTATTGCATTTAGATCAACTCTTCCCCATTTCCCGCATCAGCCGTTGGATTTTCCTTGCATTTAGGTCAACTCTTCCCCATTTCCTGCGTCGCCCATTGGGTTTTTTATTGCATTTACATCCACTTTCCCCATTTCTTGTGTTGCCCATTGGGATTTTATTACATTTAGATCAACTCTTCCCCATTTCTCGTGTCAACCAGTGGGTTTTCCTTGCATTTATGTCAACTCTTTCCCATTTCCCATGTTACCCATTGGGTTTTCGTTGCATTAAGGTTAACTACCCCATTTTTCGCGTCGACCGTTGGGTTTTCGTTGCATTTAGGTCAACACTTACCCGTCTTCCACGTCACTTATTGGGATTTTATTGCATTTAGGTCATCTCTTCCCCATTTCATGCATTGCCCGTTGGGATTTTATTATATTTAGGTCAACTCTTCCCCATTTCTCTCATCACCCGTTGGGATTTTGTTGCATTTAGGTCAACTCTCCCCTATTTCCCACGTCGGCCATTGGGGTTTTGTTGCATTTAGGTCAACTCTCCCCCATTTCCCACGTCGGCCATTGGGATTTTATTACATTTAGGTCAACTCCCCCCCATTTCTCTCATCACCCGTTGGGATTTTTTTGCATTTAGATCAACTCTTCCCCATTTCCCGTGTCAACCATTGGGTTTTCGTTGCATTTAGGTCAACTCTTCCCCATTTCCTGCGTCGCCCATTGGGATTTTATTGCATTTAGGTCAACTCTTCCCCATTTCTTGCATCGACCGTTGAGTTTTCGTTGCATTTAGGTGAACTCTTCCCCATTTCCCACGTTGGCTGTTGGGTTTTTATTGCATTTAGGTCAACTCTCCCCCATTTCCCACATCGGCCGTTGGGTTTTTGTTGCATTTAGGTCAACTCTTCCCCATTTCCCTCATCACCCGCTGGGTTTTTATTGCATTTAGGTGAACTCTTCCCCATTTCCTGCGTTGGCCGTTGGGTTTTTGTTGCATTTATGTCAACACTTCCCCATTTCCCACGTTGGCCGTTGGGTTTTTGTTTCATTTAGGTGAACTCTCCCCGATTTCCCGCGTCGGCCGTTGGGTTTTTGTTGCATTTAGGTGAACTCTCCGTGATTTCCCACGTCGGCCGTTGGGTTTTTGTTGCGCTTAGGTCAACTCTTCCCCATTTCCCACGTCGGCCGTTGGGTTTTTGTTGCATTTAGGTCAACTCCCCCCGATTTCCCTCATCACCCGTTGGGATTTTGCTGCATTTAGGTCAACTCTTCCCCATTTCCCACGTCGGCCGTTGGGTTTTTATTGCATTTAGGTCAAGTCTTCCCCATTTTCCTCATCACCTGTTGGGTTTTCGTTGCATTTAGGTCAACACTTCCCCATTTCCCACATTGACCGTTGGGTTTTTTTTGCATTTAGGTCAACACTTCCCCATTTCCCACATTGGCCGTTGGGTTTTTTTTGCATTTAGGTCAACACTTCCCCATTTCCCACGTTGGCCGTTGGGATTTTGTTGCATTTAGGTCAACTCTCCCCCATTTCCCTCACCACCCGTTGGGTTTTTGTTGCATTTAGGTCAACTCTCCCCCATTTCCCACGTCGGCCGTTGGGTTTTCGTTGCATTTCCAACCACTTCCCCCATTTCCCGCTCCACCCGTCGTCCTTCCGCCGCGTTTCCCTCCCGTTCCCCGCCCTCCCCGCCACCTCCCCGTCTCCCCTCCCTTTTTGGCTTGTTGTTTTTCCCCCTCCTCTCTCTCTTTTTTTTTTTTTTTTCCCCTCCCGCCGCAGAGGTGCAGTTCCGCCCGTACCGCACGGACGACTTCATCACCCGGCTCTACTACGAGACGCCGCGGCTGACGGTCCTCAACCAGACGTGGGTGCTGAAGGCGCGCGTCAACGACTCCGAGCGCAACCCCAACCTGTCGTGCAAGCGCACCTTGTCCTTCCAGCTCATCCTGAAGAGCAAAGTGAACGCGCCGCTCGAGTGCTCCTTCCTCCTCCTCGAGGGACCCTACGACGACGTCCAGATCCGCCCCGTCATCTACCACTTCGTCTTCAGCAACGAGAGCAACGAGACCGACTACATGGCGCTGCCCATCGTCGACTCGGTCGAGTGCAACAAACTCTTGGCCGCCAAAAACATCAACCTCCGGCTTTTTATATTCCAGATCCAAAAATAAAACTCTTGGGCGGGGGGTGGGTGGGAGTGGAAAACAAAAAAAGGGGGGTTTTGCCCCGTCGGGGTGTATCCCCCCCACCCCACCCTCCGCTCCTCACCCTCCTCGGCCGGCGAAACCGCGCGAAACCTGCATGCGACGGCGGCGAGAGCGGCTTTTCTCCTTCCGTCGCCGCTTTTTTGGGGAGGGTTCGGGTGGTTTTTTTTCTTTGGGTGGTTTTTTTTTTTTCCGTGGTTTGTTTTCTCTTTTTTTTTTTTTTTTTTCGGGGTGGGGGGGAGGAGGGAGAGGTTTGTCCTCCCTGTTTTACTATTAGAATAAAAGAAAATGGGGAATTTTCCAATTTTTTGAAGGGGGGTTCTTAGGGGAGTTTGGGGTGAAATGCGAAGGGGGGGGGGGTTGAGGAGAATTATGGGGCTGGGAGCAAAAATCGGTGATTTGGGGTGGGGTTTTCACCAAAATCAGAGAGATTTTGGCCTTTTTTCCACCAAAATTGGAGAGATTTGGGGTTGTTTTACCAAAATTGGAGAGATTTTAAATTTTTTTTCCACTAAAATGAGAAAGATTTCAGGGTTTTTCCCCGAAATTGAAGGTATTTGTGAGGTTTTTTTTCCCAAAATCGAAGACATTTAGTTGTTTTTTCCCCCAAAATTGGAGAGATTTGGGTGGATTTTTCCCAAAATTGAAGAGATTTGTTGTGTTTTTCCACCAAAATGAGAAAGATTTCAGGGGTTTTCGCCGAAATTGGAGAGATTTGGGGTTTTTTTTCCACGAAAATTGGAGAGATTTGGGGTCGGTTTACCAAAATTGGAGAGATTTTTTTGTTTCCACTAAAATGAGAAAGATTTCAGGGGTTTTCCCCCAAATTGGAGAGATTTGGTGGGTTTTTTTTCCCAAAATTGGAGAGATTTGGTTGTTTTTTCCCCAAAATCGGAGAGATTTGGTTGTTTTTTTGACAAAATTGGAGAGATTTGGTTGTTTTTTGCCAAAAATTGGAGAGATTTGTTGATTTTTTTCCACTGAAATGAGAAAGAGTTCAGGGGTTTTCACCAAAATTGAAGAGATTTGGTGGTTTTTCCACCAAAATTGGAGAGATTTGGGGTTGTTTTACCAAAGTTGGAGAGATTTTATTTTTTTTTCCACTAAAATGAGAAAGGTTTCAGGGTTTTTCCCCAAAATTGGAGAGATTTGTGATTTTTTTTCCCCAAAATTGGAGAGATTTGGTTGGTTCTTTGTCAAATTGGAGAGATTTGGTTGGTTCTTTGTCAAATTGGAGAGACTTGGTTGGTTTTTTCCCCAAAACCGGAGAGATTCGGTTGTTTTTTGCCAAAATCAGAGAGATTTGTTTGTTTTTTCCCCCAAATTGGAGAGATTTGTTGATTTTTTCCACCAAAATGAGAGCGATTTCAGGGGTTTTCGCCAAAATTGAAGAGATTTGGTGGTTTTTCCACCAAAATTGGAGAGATTTGGGGTCGTTTTACCAAAATTGGAGAGATTTTATTTTTTTTTTTCCACTAAAATGAGAAACATTTCAGGGTTTTCCCCCGAAATTGAAGGTATTTGTGAGGTTTTTTTCCCAAAATCGAAGACATTTAGTTGTTTTTTCCCAAAATTGGAGAGATTTGGTTGGTTTTTCCCCAAAAATTGGAGAGATTTGGGTGGATTTTTCCCAAAATTGAAGAGATTTGTTTTGGTTTTCCACCAAAATGAGAAAGATTTCAGGGGTTTTCGCCGAAATTGGAGAGATTTGGGGTTTTTTTTCCACGAAAATTGGAGAGATTTGGGGTCGGTTTACCAAAATTGGAGAGATTTTTTTTGTTTCCACTAAAATGAGAAAGATTTCAGGGGTTTTCCCCCAAATTGGAGAGATTTGGTGGTTTTTTTTTTCCCAAAATTGGAGAGATTTGGTTGTTTTTTCCCCAAAATCGGAGAGATTTGGTTGTTTTTTGACAAAATTGGAGAGATTTGGTTGTTTTTTGCCAAAAATTGGAGAGATTTGTTGATTTTTTCCACTGAAATGAGAAAGAGTTCAGGGGTTTTCACCAAAATTGAAGAGATTTGGTGGTTTTTCCACCAAAATTGGAGAGATTTGGGGTTGTTTTACCAAAGTTGGAGAGATTTTATTTTTTTTTCCACTAAAATGAGAAAGGTTTCAGGGTTTTTCCCCAAAATTGGAGAGATTTGGTTGGTTCTTTGTCAAATTGGAGAGATTTGGTTGGTTCTTTGTCAAATTGGAGAGACTTGGTTGGTTTTTTCCCCAAAACCGGAGAGATTTGGTTGTTTTTTGCCAAAAATTGGAGAGATTTGGTTGTTTTTTCCCCCAAATTGAAGAGATTTGTTGTTTTTTTCCACCAAAATGAGAAAGATTTCAGGGGTTTTCGCCAAAATTGAAGAGATTTGGTGGTTTTTCCACCAAAATTGGAGAGATTTGGGGTTGTTTTACCAAAATTGGAGAGATTTTATTTTTTTTTCCACTAAAATGAGAAAGGTTTCAGGGTTTTTCCCCAAAATTGGAGAGATTTGTGATTTTTTTTCCCCAAAATTGGAGAGATTTGGTTGTTTTTTCCCCAAAATTGGAGAGATTTGGTTGTTTTTTGACAAAATTGGAGAGATTTGGTTGTTTTTTGCCAAAAATTGGAGAGATTTGTTGATTTTTTCCACTGAAATGAGAAAGAGTTCAGGGGTTTTCGCCAAAATTGGAGAGATTTGGGGGTTTTCCCACCAAAATCAGAGAGATTTGGGGTCGTTTTACCGAAATTGGAGAGATTTTATTTTTTTTTTCCACTAAAATGAGAAAGATTTCAGGGTTTTTCCCCAAAATTGAAGGTATTTGTGAGGTTTTTTCCCCAAAATCGGAGACATTTAGTTGTTTTTTCCCAAAATTGGAGAGATTTGGTTGGTTTTTTCCCCAAAACCAGAGAGATTTGGTTGTTTTTTGCCAAAAATTGGAGAGATTTGGTTGTTTTTTCCCCCAAATTGGAGAGATTTGTTGGTTTTTTCCACCAAAATGAGAAAGATTTCAGGGGTTTTCACCAAAATTGAAGAGATTTGGTGGTTTTTCCACCAAAATTGGAGAGATTTGGGGTTGTTTTACCAAAATTGGAGAGATTTTAAATTTTTTTTCCACTAAAATGAGAAAGATTTCAGGGTTTTTTCCCCGAAATTGAAGGTATTTGTGAGGTTTTTTTCCAAAATCGGAGAGATTTAGTTGGTTTTTTTCCCAAATCAGAGAGATTTGGTTGGGTTTTTCCCCAAAATCAGAGAGATTTGATTGGGGTTTTCCCCAAAATCAGAGAGATTTGGGATTTTTTTTCCCAAAATCTGAGAAATTTGTTGGTTTTTTCCACCAAAATGAGAAAGATTTCAGGATTTTCCCCCCAAATTTGAAGTATTTGTGAGTTTTTTCCCAAAATTGGAGAGAGTTGGTTGGTTTTTTTTCCCAAAATCAGAGAAATTTGTTGGGTTTTTCCACCAAAATGAGAAAGATTTCAGGGGTTTTCAACAAAATTGGAGAGATTTGTAGGGATTTTTACCAAAATCGAAGAGATTTGGCTTTTTTATCACCAAAACCAGAGAGATTGGGGGTTTTATTTCACAAAAATTAGAGATTTGCTCCTTTTTTTAACCAAAATCGCTGAGATTTGGGGTTTTTTTACCAAGATCAGGAATATTTTTTCATGAAAATGAGAAAGATTTGGGTGTTTCTCCACCAAAATCAGAGAAATTTGTGGGTTTATTCCCAAAAATCTGAGATTTTTCCACCAAAATCGGAGAGATCTGGGATTTTTTTTACCAAAATTGGAGATATTTGTGGTTTTTTCCACTAGAGTTGGGGATTTTTTTCACCAAAATTGGGGAAATTTGTGGGGTTTTCACCAAAATATGAGATTTGACAGTTTTTTACTAAAATCAGAGATTTTTTTCTTTCACCAAAATGAAATTTTGGGCTTTTTCCCACCAAAATTGAGGATATTTGTGCAGTTTTTTTAACCAAGATTAGCGAGATTTGTGGGGTTTTCCACCGAAATCAAATTTATTTATATATTTTTTCACTTAAATATCAAGAGTTTTGGAAATTTTTGCCAAAATCAGGGAGAATTGGAGGGGTTTTGTCATCAAAATCAGAAGGATTTAGGGTTTATTCACCAAAATCAGAGGTTTCATGGTTTCTTTCCCCCTAAAATCAGGGTTTTGATTATTTTTTTTCTACAAAAATCAGAGGGATTTAAAGTTTTTCCACCAAAATCAGAGCGATTTTGTGGGGTTTGCCCCTCTAAAATCAAGGTTTTTGTGTTAATTTTTTACAAAAATCAGGGATTTGAGGTTTTCCCACCAAACTCAGAGGATTTGGGGGGAGTTCAGTACCAAAATCAGTCGGATTTTCACCAAAATAGGAGGAATTCGGGATTTTTTCACCAAAATCAGAGGATTTGGGGTGTTTTTTCACCAAAATCAGAGGATTTGAGGTTGGTTTTCCACCAAAATCAGAAAATTTGGGATTTTTTTCCCCACCAAAATCAGAGTATTTGGGGTTTTTTTCACCAAAGTCAGAGAATTTGGAAATTTTTTTCACCAAAATCTGAGGGTTTTTGGGTTTTTTTCCCACCAGAATCAGAGGATTTGGGGTGTTTTTCCACCAAAATCAAAGAATTTGGGGGTTTTCCGACCAAAATCAGAGAATTTGGGATTTTTTTTTCACCAAAATCAGAGAATTGGTGAAAAAAAAATCCCAAAGTCTCTGATTTTGGTGAAAAAAAAAAATCCCAAAAATCTGAGAATTTGGGGTGTTTTTTTCACCAAAATCAGAGGATTTGGGGTGTTTTTTCCACCAAAAATCAAAGAATTTGGGGGGTTTCCCACTAAAATCAGAGGATTTGGGATTTTTTTTCCATCAAAATCAAAGAATTTGGAGATTTTCCCACCAAAATCAGATTTTGGGATTTTTTTTTCACCAAAATCAGAGGATTTGGGGGTTTTCCCACTAAAATCAGAGGATTTGAGGTTGGTTTTCCACCAAAATCAGAAAATTTGGGATTTTTTTTCCTACCAAAATTAGAAAATTTGGGATTTTTTTCCTACCAAAATCAGAGGATTTGGGAATTTTTTCCACCAAAATCAAAGAATTTGGGGGTTTTCCCACCAAAATCAGAGGATTTGGGAATTTTTTTCACCAAAATCAAAGAATTTGGGGGTTTCCCACCAAAATCAGAGAATTTGGGAATTTTTTCCCACCAAAATCAGAGGATTTGGGGTGTTTTTTCACCAAAATCAGAGTATTTGAGGTTGTTTTTCCATCAAAATAAAAGAATTTGAGGTTGTTTTTCCATCAAAATCAAACGATTTGGGGATTTTGCCACCAAAATCAGAGAATTTGGGATTTTTTTCCCCACCAAAATCAGAGGATTTGAGGTTGGTTTTCCATCAAAATAAAAGAATTTGAGGTTGTTTTTCCATCAAAAGCAAAGAATTTGGGGATTTTGCCACCAAAATCAGAGAATTTTGGATTGTTTTTTTCACCAAAATCAGAGGATTTGGGGTTCTTTCCACCAAAATCAGAGGATTTGGGGGTTTTCCCACCAAAATCAGAGAATTTGGGATTTTTTTTTCCACCAAAATCAGAGGATTTGGGGTTTTTTCCCACCAAAATCAGAGAATTTGGGGGGTTTTCCACCAAAATCAGAATTTGGGATTTTTTTTTTCAACAAAATCAGAGGATTTGGGGTGTTTTTTCACCAAAATCAAAGAATTTGGGGGTTTCCCACCAAAATCAGAGAATTTGGGGTTTTTTTTCACCAAAATCAGAGGATTTGGGGTTTTTTTTCCATCAAAATCAAAGAATTTGAGGGGTTTCCCACCAAAATCAGAGAATTTGGGGTGGTTTTCAACCAAAATCAGAGGATTTGAGGTTGGTTTTCCACAAAAATCAGAAAATTTGGGATTTTTTTCCCACGAAAATCAGAGGATTTGGGGTGTTTTTCCATCAAAATCAAAGAATATGGCAGTTTTCCCACCAAAATCAGAGAATTTGGGATTTTTTTTTTTACCAAAATCTGAGGGATTTGGGTTTTTTCCACCAAAATCAGAGGATTTGGGGTGGTTTTTCATCAAAATCAAAGAATTTGGGGGTTTTCCCACCAAAATCAGAGAATTTGGGATTTTTTTTTTTCACCAAAATCCGAGAATTTGGGAATTTCTTTTCACCAAAATCTGAGAATCTGGGAATTTTTTTCACCAAAATCAGAGGATTTGGGAATTTTTTCCACCAGAATCAAAGAATTTGGGGAGTTTCCCACCAAAATCAGAGAATTTGGGATTTTTTTCCACCAAAATCAGAGGATTTGGGTATTTTTTTCCATCAAAATCAGAGGAGTTGGGAATTTTTTCCATCAAAATCAAAGAATTTGGGGATTTTCCCACCGAAATCTGAGAATTTGGGATTTTTTTTCCACCAAAATCAGAGGATTTGGGGGTTTTCCCACCAAAATCAGAGAATTTGGGGTATTTTTTTGCACCAAAATCAGAGCGGTTCGTGTTGCTTTTTTCCCCCTAAAATTAGAGATTTTTTCATATTTTCTTAAACTAAAATCGAGGATTCGTTTGATTTGGGGTTTTTTTAACCAAAATTGGAGGTTTAGGATTTTTTTTTATCCCGAGTTTGAGGAGAGTTTTTTGTATTTGGGGGTTTTTTTTTGTGTTGTTTTTTTTTTTCTCTAAATTTGAGAGAAATTGGTTTTAAACCAAAATTGGAATTTTTTTGGTTTTGAGGTTTTTTTGGGGTTTTTTTCGTGTTTTTTGGGGGGTATTTTGCCAAATTGGGGAGTTCAGTAAATCAGGGATTTTGGAGTCATTGGAATTTCATAAACTGGGGGATACTGGGGAAACTGGGCTATGGGGGTGTCTTGGGGACACTGGGCCGGGGGTTACTGGGAATACTGGGAGCACTGGGTAGGAGATGCTGGGGGTTACTGGGGATACTGGGGGCACTGGGGATACTGGGGGCACTGGGCAGGGATCAGTGGGGATACTGGGGGCACTGGGCTTGAGGGTTACTGGGGATACTGGGCAGGAGGTTACTGGGAAACTGGACTGGGGTTACTGGGGATGCTGGGAAACTGGACTGGGGTTACTGGGGAAGCTGCGCAGGGGTTACTGGGGATACTGGGCAAGGCATTACTGGGAGCACTGGATAGGAGATGCTAGGGGTCACTGGGGATACTGGGGGCACTGGGCTGAGGGTTACTGGGGATACTGGGCAGGAGGTTACTGGGAAACTGGACTGGGGTTACTGGGGATGCTGGGAAACTGGACTGGGGTTACTGGGGAAGCTGCGCAGGGTTACTGGGGATACTGGGCAAGGCATTACTGGGAGCACTGGGTAGGAGATGCTAGGGGTCACTGGGGATACTGGGGGCACTGGGCTGAGGGTTACTGGGGATACTGGGCAGGAGGTTACTGGGAAACTGGACTGGGGTTACTGGGGATGCTGGGAAACTGGACTGGGGTTACTGGGGATGCTGGGAATCTGGACTGGGGTTACTGGGAACCTGAACTGGGGTTACTGGGGATACTGGGAGCACTCGGTAGGAGATGCTAGGGGTCACTGGGGATACTGGGGATACTGGGCAGGAGGTTACTGGGAAACTGGACTGGGGTTACTGGGGATACTGGGAATCTGGACTGGGGTTACTGGGGAAGCTGCGCAGGGGTTACTGGGGGTCACTGGGGATACTGCGGGCACTGGGCTGAGGGTTACTGGGGATACTGGAGGCACTGGGCAGGGGATATTGGGCAGGGGGTTACTGGGAACCTGAACTGGGGTTACTGGGGATACTGGGAAACTGGACTGGGGTTACTGGGGAAGCTGCGCAGGGGTTACTGGGGATACTGGGAAACTGGACTGGGGTTACTGGGGAAGCTGCGCAGGGGTTACTGGGGATACTGGGAAACTGGACTGGGGTTACTGGGGAAGCTGCGCAGGGGTTACTGGGGATACTGGGCAGGGCATTACTGGGAGCACTGGGTAGGAGATGCTAGGGGTCACTGGGGATACTGGGGGCACTGGGCTGAGGGTTACTGGGGATACTGGGGGCACTACTGGGCAAGGGTTACTGAGGATACTGGGGACACTGGGCAGGGGTCACTGGGGATGCTGAGGGTTACTGGGGATACTGGAGGCTCTGGGTAGGAATTACTGGGGATACTGGGGGCACTACTGGGCAAGGGTTACTTGAGGATACTGGGGGCACTGGGCAGAGGGTCACTGGGGATACTGGGCAGGGCGTTACTGAGATACTAAGTGGGTTACTGGGGATACTGGGATACTGGACTGGGGTTACTGGGGAAGCTGCGCAGGGGTTACTGGGAATACTGGGGATGCTGGCCAGGGCATTACTGGGGGCACTGGGCTGAAAGGCACTGGGTAGGAGATGCTAGGGGATACTGGGGATACTGGGCAGGGGTCACTGGGGATACCGGAGGCACTGGGCTGAGGGTTGCTGGGGATACTGGGGGCACTGGGCTGAGGGTTACTGGGGATACTGGGGGCACTACTGGGCAAGTGTTACTGAGGATACTGGGGATACTGGGCAGGGCATAGCTGGGAAACTGGACTGGGGTTACTGGGGATACTGGGAAACTAGACTGGGATTACTGGGGAAGCTGCGCAGGGGTTACTGGGAATACTGGGGGCACGGCTTGGGGGATACTGTGGAGGGCATTACTGGGGGCACTGGGCCGAGAGTTACTGGGAGCGCTGGGTAGGAGATGCTGGGGGTTACTGGGGATACTGGGGGCACTTGGCAGGGTTCACTGGGGACACTGGGCAGGGGTCACTGGGGATACTGGGGACCCTGGGCTGAGGGTTACTGGGGATACTGGAGGCGCTGGGTAGGAGTTACTGGGGATGCTGGAGGCACTACTGGGCAAGGGTTACTTGAGGATACTGGGGGCACTGGGCAGGGGTCACTGGGGATACTGGGCAGGGAGTTACTGAGAACCTGAACTGGGGATACTGGGAAACTGGACTGGGGTTACTGGGGAAGCTGCGCAGGGGTTACTGGGAATGCTGGGGGCACGGCTTAGGGGATACTGGCCAGGGCATTACTGGGGGCACTGGGCCGAGAGTTACTGGGAGCACTGGGTAAGAGATGCTAGGGTATACTGGGAGTACTGGGCAGGGGTCACTGGGGATACTGGGGCCACTGGGCAGGGGTCACTGGGGATACTGGGCAGGGCATTACTGGGAAACTGAACTAGGGTTACTGGGGATACTGGGAAGCTGGACTGGGGTTACTGGGGAAGCTGCGCAGGGGTTACTGGGAATACTGGGGGCATGGCTTAGGGAATACTGGGGAGGGCATTACTGGGGGCACTGGGTAGGAGATGCTGGGGTTTACTGGGGGCACTGGGCAGGGGTCATTGAGGATACTGGAGGCGCTGGGTAGGAGTTACTGGGGATACTGGGGGCACTGGGCTGAGGGTTACTGGGGATACTGGAGGCGCTGGGTAGGAGTTACTGGGTATACTGGGGGCACTGCTGGGCAAGGGTTACTGGGGATACTGGGGGCACTGGGCAGGGGTCACTGGGGATACTGGGCAGGGCGTTAGTGGGAAACTGGACTGGGGTTACTGGGGATACTGGGGGCACTGGGCTTGGGCGTTACTGGGGAGAACTGGGAGGTTTTGGAAGAATACTGGAGAAACTGGGCAGGTGTGGGGGCAGCACTGGGAGGCACTGGTTGGGGGATACTGGAAGCTGTTGAGGTGCACTGGGGCTACTGGGAACACCAGTGAGGCTGAACTGGGATGTCAAACTGGGGACACTGGGCTGCGTGGTAGTAGGGCTGGGGTAGGGGGTACTGGGAGTACTGGGGGGGCGTTGGGGGCACCAGCCTGAGAGTAGAGGGGTGTACTGAGGGGTACTGGGAAGTACTGGGAGATACTGGAGTGCCCTGGGGGTAGTGGGACCACTGTGGCCATGGGGCTGGGGGCACTGGGAGCTACTGGAGTGTACTGGGAGCACTGGGAATACTGGGCTGGGGGGGGAATGGGAGCTACTGAAGTGCACTGGGGGTTACTGGGAGCACTGGGACCCCCTGGAGGCCAATGGAGTATACTGGGAGCACTGGGACCATGGGGCTGGGTGGTACTGGGAGCTGCTGGGGCGTACTGGGAACATTGGATTGGGGATACTGGGAGCTACTGGGGGGCACTGGGAGCACTGGCTGGTACTGGGAACAGTGGGTTGGTGTACTGGGGGATACGGGGAGCACTGGAGGGTACCAGGAGTACTGGAAATATTGGGCTGGGGGTACTGGGAGCTACTGGGGAGCACTGGAAACACTGGGTTGGGGCTACTGGGGTCACTGGGAGCACTGGGTTGGAGCTACTGGGGTCACTGGGAGCAGTGGGTTGGGGCGACTGGGGTCACTGGGAGCACTGGGTTGGGGTCACTGGGAGCACTGGGTTGGGGCTACTGGTGTCACTGGGAGCAGTGGGAATACTGGGTTGGAGCGACGGGTCACTGGGAGCACTGGGTTGGAGTCACTGGGAGCACTGGGTTGGGGCGACTGGGGTCACTGGGAGCACTGGGTTGGGGTCACTGGTGTCACTGGGAGTACTGGGCTGGGGTCACTGGGAGCACTGGGTTGGGGTCACTGGGTTGAAGTCACTGGGAGCACTGGGCTGGTGTCACTGGTGTCACTGGGGGCACTGGGCTGGGGTCACTGGTGTCACTGGGAGCACTGGGCTGGGGTCACTGGGGTCACTGGGAGCACTGGGCTGGGGTCACTGGTGTCACTGGGAGCACTGGGCTGGGGTCACTGGTGTCACTGGGAGCACTGGGCTGGGGTCACTGGTGTCACTGGGAGCACTGGGCTGGGGTCACTGGTGTCACTGGGAGCACTGGGCTGGGGTCACTGGTGTCACTGGTGTCACTGGGCTGGGGTCACTGGGGGCACTGGGAGCACTGGGCTGGGGTCACTGGTGTCACTGGGAGCACTGGGCTGGGGTCACTGGTGTCACTGGGAGCACTGGGCTGGGGTCACTGGTGTCACTGGGAGCACTGGGCTGGGGTCACTGGTGTCACTGGGGGCACTGGGCTGTGGTCACTGGTGTCACTGGGAGCACTGGGCTGGGGTCACTGGGGTCACTGGTGTCACTGGTCTGGGGTCACTGGTGTCACTGGGAGCACTGGGCTGGGGTCACTGGTGTCACTGGGAGCACTGGGCTGGGGTCACTGGTGTCACTGGGAGCACTGGGCTGGGGTCACTGGTGTCACTGGGAGCACTGGGCTGGGGTCACTGGTGTCACTGGGAGCACTGGGCTGGGGTCACTGGTGTCACTGGGAGCACTGGGCTGGGGTCACTGGTGTCACTGGGAGCACTGGGCTGGGGTCACTGGTGTCACTGGTGTCACTGGGCTGGGGTCACTGGTGTCACTGGGCTGGGGTCACTGGTGTCACTGGGGGCACTGGGCTGGGGTCACTGGGAGCACTGGGCTGGGGTCACTGGTGTCACTGGTGTCACTGGGCTGGGGTCACTGGTGTCACTGGGAGCACTGGGCTGGGGTCACTGGTGTCACTGGGAGCACTGGGCTGGGGTCACTGGTGTCACTGGGAGCACTGGGCTGGGGTCACTGGTGTCACTGGGGGCACTGGGCTGGGGTCACTGGTGTTACTGGGAGCACTGGGGCAGCCCCGGGGGGATCTCCCGCCCGCCCCGTCCCCCCCCCGCGGCCGCTTTGGACCAGCCCCGCTCCCCCCCCCCGCTCCCTCCCCAATGGTACCTCCCTCCTCCCTCCTTCCCCTCCGCGGATTGGCGGCGCCGCGACGAAGGGGGCGGGGCCTCCACCAAAGCGACCACCAATGGCGGCGGGGAGCCGCAGAAGCGCCGACCAATAGGATAGAGCGGCGGAGTCTCGCCGGCCAATGGGGAGCGGGGGGCGGGCCCTGGCGGCGCTCGGCGGGCTCGGCGGCCGGGGATGAGCGCGGAGCGCGAGATCCGCCGTGAGTTCGCGCCCCGGGACCCCCCGAATCCCCCCCCGGGACCCCCGAAACCCCCCCCGGGACCCCCAGGAACCCCCTCCCGGGTCTTTGAGGCCTCCCCGGGCTCCCCCTTCCCCCTCTTTGGGCCCGGCCCGGCCCCTCCCGGCGCTTCGAGGCCTCCTCGGCCCCGCCCCCCCCTCCCCCGCGGTTGATTTGGGGGTCGCGCCCCCCCCCGGGGCTGGTTTCGGGGGGTCCCTGCGGGCTTTACACCGTGTTGGGGTACGGGGAGGGGGTCGGCCCCGTCTCCCCGGGCTATTTCCGGCGTTCCCGACCCCTTGAGCTGCTTTTTGGGGGTCCCTGATGGCCTCAGGCCGTGTTGGGGTGCACGTAAGGGGGTCGCCCCCCCCCCTCCCTGGGCTGTTTTGGGGGGTCCCAACCCCCTGGGGTGTTTTGGGGGGGGTCCCTGCCAGCCTTAGGCCCTGTTGGGGTACAGGTAGGGGGTTGTGCCCCCCTCCCTGGGCTTTTTTTGGGGGTATTTCTGCCCCTTGAGCTGCTTTTTGGGGGTCCCTGATGGCCTCAGGTCGTGTTGGGGTGCACACAGAGGGTCATCCCCCCCCTCCCTGGGCTGTTTTGGGGGGTCCCAACCCCCTGGGCTGGTTTGGGGGTGGTCCCTGCCAGCCTTAGGCCCTGTTGGGGTACACGTAGGGAGTCATCCCCCGCTCTCTGGGCTTTTTTGGGGGTATTTCTGCCCCTTGAGCTGGTTTTTGGGGGTCCCTGCCAGCCTTAGGCCGTGTTGGGGTACATCCAGGGGGTCTTGCTCCCCCTCCCTGAGCTGCTTTGGGGGGGTTCCTGCTTTGGGGGGGGCCCTACTGGCTTTAGACCACGTCGGGGTACACGTGGGGTGTCATCCTCTTCCTCCCTGGTCTATTTTGGGGGGGTCTCTACCCCCTGCGCTGCTTGGGGGGGGGTCCCTGCTGGCCTTAGAGCATGTTGGGGTACCTGTAGGGTGTCATCCCCCTCTCCCCAGCTCATTTTGGGGGGGTCCCGACCCCCTGTGCTGCTTTGGGGGGGGTCCCTGGTGGCTTTAGGTCCTGTTGGGGTACACATAGGGGGTCGTACCCCTCTCCCTGGGCTGTTTTGGGGGGGTTCCTGCTGGCCTGAGACCGTGTCGGGCTGCACACAGGGGGTCGTTGCCCCCTCCTCAAGCTACTTTGAGGGGGTCGCTACCCTCTGGTCTATTTTGGGGGGGCCCCTGCCGGCATTAGACCATGTTGGGGTACACGTAAGGGGGTCACCCCCCCTTCCCTGGTGTTTTTTGGGGGTATTTCTGCCCCTTGAGCTGCTTTTTGGGGGTCCCTGATGGCCTCAGGCCGTGTTGGGGTGCACATAAGGGGGTCGCCCCCCCTATCCCTGGGCTGTTTTGGGGGGTCCCAACCCCCTGGGCTGGTTTGGGGGGGGTCCCTACCAGCCTTAGACCCTGTTGGGGTTACAGGTAGGGGGTCATCCCCCCCTCTCTGGGCTTTTTTGGGGGTATTTCAGCCCCTTGAGCTGCTTTTTGGGGCTCCCTGCCGCCCTTAGGCCGCGTTGGGGTACACGCAGGGTGTCACCCCCCCTCCAAGCTGTGGGGGTCTCCCCAATTTGACACCCCCCCCCCCCTTTTTAGAGCTGCAGAAGGCCAAGGAGAAGGCTCAGCGCGCCGGCAACCTGGTGGAAGAGGCCGCCCTTTGTAACCAGCTCGGCGAGATTTTGGCCAGCCATGGTGCGTGCGTGCCCCCCCTGCCCTTACCCCCTGCAGCCCCCCCCAACCCTTGAAAAAGGGGGTCTCTGAGAGCCCCCCCCCCCCCACTTCCAGGCCGCTACGAGGAGGCTCTGGAGGAGCACCGGCAGGAGCTGCAGCTGCTGGAGGGCGCCGGCGACCGGCTGGGCTGCGCCGTGGCTCACCGCAAGATCGGCGAGCGCCTGGCCGAGCTGGAGAGCTACGAGGAGGCTCTGGAGGTGAGGGGGGGGCCCGTTGGTTATTTAGTTTATTTGGGGAGGCGGGGGGGGGGCTCGACACGTTGGAAAGGGTGCGAAGAGCCTCTTGCACCCAGCACCAGCGGCAGCACCTGGAGCTGGCGCGGGCGCTCGGCGACGACACGGAGCAGCAGCGGGCGTGGGCGACCATCGGGCGCACCTACATGTTCGTCGGGGAGAGCCGCGGCGAGGAGGAGGAGGAGGAGGAGGCGCTGAGGAAGGCTGAGGAGGCTTTTCGGACCAGCCTGGGCATCGTGGAGGAGAAGCTGGAAGGTTGGGAGGGAGCGGGAGGTGGGAGGAAGCGGGAGGAGGTGGGGCGAAAAGTGGGAGGTGGGAGAGAGTGGAGGGAAACGGGACAAACACTGGGAGGTGGGAGGGAGGGAGGAACTGGGAGGTGGGAGGAAGGAACTGGGAGGTGGGAGGAGGAAACTGGGAGGTGGGAGGAAGAAACTGGGAGGTGGGAGGAAGAAACTGGGAGGTGGGAGGAGGAAACTGGGAGGTGGGAGGAAGAAACTGGGAGGTGGGAGGAGGAAACTGGGAGGTGGGAGGAGGAAACTGGGAGGTGGGAGGAAGAAAGTGGGAGGTGGGAGGAGGAAACTGGGAGGTGGGAGGAAGGAACTGGGAGGTGGGAGGAAGGAACTGGGAGGTGGGAGGAGGAAACTGGGAGGTGGGAGGAAGAAACAAAGTGGGAGGTGGGAGCAAAGCAGGAGGTGGGAGAAAGTGGGAGCAAATATGTGGGAGTGGGGTGAAAAGTGGGAGAAAAGAGGGGAGAGGGGGACAGAAAGTGGAAAGTGGGAGAGAACGAGGGGAAGTGGGACAGAAACTGGGAGGTGGGAGAAAGTGGGAAGTGGGAGAAAAACTGGAAGGTGGGAAAAAGTGGGAGGAAATGGGACAGAACCCAGGAGGTGAAAGTGAGAGGTGGGAGAAAGTGGGGGAAAACAGGACAAAAACTGGGAGGTGGGAGAAACAAACTGGGAGGTGGGAGAAAGTGGGAGAAAACGTGTGGGAGTGGGGTGAAAAGTGGGAGAAAACGGGGGAAAGTGGGACAGAAAGTGGAAAGGGGGAGAAAGTGGGAGGAGATGGGACAGAAACTGGGAGATGGGAGGAACTGGGAGGTGGGAGAGAGTGGAGGAAAACAGAACAAACACTGGGAGGTGGGAGGAAGGAACTGGGAGGTGGGAGGAGGAAACTGGGAGGGGGGAGAAACAAACTGGGAGGGGGGAGGAAGAAACTGGGAGGGGGGAGGAAGAAACTGGGAGGGGGGAGGAAGAAACTGGGAGGTGGGAGAAAGTGGGGGAGTGGCGTGGGAAGGGGGGGGAAAGAGGGGGGAGGGGGATAAAAAAAGTGGAAAGGGGGAGAGAACGGGGGGAAATGGGGCAGAAACTGGGAGGTGGGAGAGAAAATGGGAAAGGGGGACAAAAAGTGGAAGGTGGGAAAAAGTGGGAGGAGATGGGACAGAAACTGGGAGGTGGGAAAAAGCAACTGGGAGGTGGGAAAAAGCAACTGGGAGGTGGGAGCAAGCAACTGGGAGGTGGGAGAAAGCAACTGGGAGGTGGGAGAAAGCAACTGGGAGCTGGGAATAAGCAACTGGAAGGTGGGAATAAGCAACTGGAAGGTGGGAAAAAGCAACTGGGAGCTGGGAAAAAGCGACTGAGAGGTGGGAAAAAGCAACTGGGAGGTGGGAGGAAGCAACTGGGAGGTGGAAGAAAGCAACTGGGAGGTGGGAAAAAGCAACTGGGATGTGGGAGAAAGCGACTGGGAGGTGGGAACAAGCAACTGGGAGGTGGAGCAAGTGGGAGGGGAGGGTCTGAGCGCTGGTGGTGGCTCTGGGGACAGGCGCGGTGGCGCCGCGGGAGCTGTCGGCGATGCGGACGCGGCTCTACCTGAACCTGGGGCTGGTGTACGAGGGGCTGCGGGAGGCGGCCCGGGGCGAGCACTACGTCAGGAAGAGCATCTTCCTCGCCCAGTGAGCACCCTCCTCCTCCTCCTCACACCCACCCACGGCGGGGGAAACCAGCACCAGGGGGTGGAAACCGGTACCAGGGGGTGGAAACTGGCACCAGGGAGGGGGAAACTGGTACCAGGGAGGGGGAAACCGTCACTGGGGGGGGTGGAAACCAGTACAAGGAGGGTGGAAACCAGTACAAGGAGGGTGGAAACCAGTACCAGGGGGTGGAAACCGGTACCGGGGGCGGGGGGAAACCAGTACCAGGGGGGTGGAAACCAGCACCGGGGGGGGGAAACCAGCACCAGGGGGTGGAAACCGGTACCAGGGGGTGGAAACTGGTACCAGGGAGGTGGAAACCATCACTGGGGGGGTGGAAACCATCACTGGGGGGGTGGAAACCAGTACAAGGAGGGTGGAAACCAGGACCAGGGGGGTGGAAACCAGCACCGGAAGGGGGAAACCAGCACCAGGGGGTGGAAACCAGTACAAGGAGGGTGGAAGCTGGTACCAGGGGGGAGGAAACCAGTACAAGGAGGGTGGAAACTGGTACTAGGGGGGGAAACCAGTACCGGGGTGGGGAAAACCAGCACCAGGGGGGTGGAAACCAGTACCAAGAGGGAGGAAGCAGGTACTGGGGAGGGGGAGACCATCACCAGGGGGTGAAAACCGGTACCAGGAAGGTGGAAACTGTCACTGGGGGTGTGGAAACCAGTAAAAGGAGGGTGGAAACCAGCACCAGGGGGTGGAAACCGGTACCAGGGGGGAGGAAACCAGTACCAGGGGGTGGAAACCGGTACCAGGGGGGAGGAAACCAGTTCCAGGGAGGGGGAAACCAGCACCAGGGGGTGGAAACCGGCACCATGGGGG
This sequence comes from Trogon surrucura, assembly GCA_020746105.1. Taxonomy (NCBI): domain Eukaryota; kingdom Metazoa; phylum Chordata; class Aves; order Trogoniformes; family Trogonidae; genus Trogon; species Trogon surrucura. The sequence goes on from JAJGST010000128.1 coordinate 22,440, forward strand.
TAGAAACCAGTACCAGGAAGGTGGAAACCGTCACTGGGGGTGTGGAAACCAGTAAAAGGAGGGTGGAAACCAGTACCAGGGAGGAGGAAACCAGCACCAGGGCAGGGGAAACCAGTACAAAGAGGTGGAAACTGGTACCAGGAGGGAGGAAACAAGTACCGGGGAGGGAGAAACCAGCACCAGGGGGTGGAAACCGGTACCGGGGGGGGGGAAACCAGCACCAGGGGGTGGAAACTGGTACCAGGGAGGTGGAAACCGTCACTGGGGGGGTGGAAACCAGTACCAGGGGGTGGAAACCAGTACCAGAGGGGAGAAACCAGTACAAGGAGGGTGGAAACCAGCACCAGGAGGGAGGAAGCAAGTACTGGGGAGGGGGAAACCAGTACCAGGGGGTGGAAACTGGTACCAGGAGGGTGGAAACCAGCACCAAGGGGGTGGAAACCAGCACCGAGGGGGTGGAAACCGGTACCAGGGGGGAGGAAACCGGTACCAGGGGGTGGAAACCAGTACCAGGGGGTGGAAACCAGTACCAGGAGGGTGGAAACCAGCACCAGAGGGTGGAAACTGGTACTAGGGGGTGGAAACCAGTTCCAGGGGGTGGAAACTGGTACTAGGGGGGGAAACCAGTATCGGGGGGGGAAACCAGCACCAGGGGGTGGAAACCAGTACCAGGGAGGGGGAAACCAGTACTGGGCGGGGGAAGCCAGCACCAGGTGCAGGGAAACCAGCACCAGGGGGAGGAAATTGGTACCAGGGAGGGGGAAACCAGTACTGGGGGGTGGAAACTGGTGCCGGGGGGTGGAAACTGGTCCTGGGGGGTGCAAGCTGGTACCGGGGGGTGCAAACTGGCCCCGGGGGGATGGAAATTGGCACCGAGAGATGGAAACTGGTACCAGGGGGTGGAAACGGGTACCCGGGGGATGGAAACTGGTCCCGGGGGGATGGAAACTGGTACCGGAGGGTGGAAACTGGTACTGGGGGGTGGAAACTGGTATCAGGAGGTGGAAACTGGCACTGGGGGGTGGAAACTGGTACCAGGGGGTGCAAACTGGTACCGGGGGGTGCAAACTGGTACCAGGGGGTGCAAACCGGTACCGGCGGGTGCAAACTGGTCCCGGGGGGTGGGAACTGGCACCGAGGGATGGAAACTGGCCCCAGGGGGTGGAAACTGGTACCAGGGGGTGGGAACTGGCCCCGGGGGGTGGAAACTGGTACCGGGGGGTGCAAACTGGTACCAGGGGGGATGGAAACTGGTACCAGGGGGTGCAAACTGGTACCGGGGGGTGCAAACTGGTCCCGGGGGGTGCAAACTGGCACCGAGGGATGGAAACTGGCCCCAGGGGGTGGAAACTGGTACCAGGGGGTGGGAACTGGCCCCGGGGGGTGGAAACTGGTCCCGGGGGTTGGAAACTGGCCCCAGGGGGATGGAAACTGGTACCAGGGGGGTGGAAACTGGCCCCGGGGGGTGCGAACTGGCCCCAGGGGGTGGAAATGGGTCCCGGGGGGTGGAAATGGGTCCTGGGGGGTGCAAACTGGTGCCTTGTGGGTCAGGCAGGGCCAGCTGGTGGAGGATCTGTCCCGCGCCTACTTCAACCTGGGCCACATGCGGCTGCGGGCGGGCGAGCCCTCGGGCGCCCTGCGCTGCCTCGCCCGCGCCCGCGACTCCGCCCGCACCCTCCGGGACCAGGCGATGGAGAGCGAGTGCTGCGCCGCCGCCGGCCAGGTCTGGGGTGGGGGGGGACACCCCTCCGAGGGGGTTTGGGGGGGTCTCCTGTCCCCACGGGCTCTGGGCTGCATTGGGGGTCGCCCTACCCTCCGCCCCGGGTTGTTTTGAGGGGGGTTCTGACCCCCTGAGCTGCTCTGGGGGGGCCCCTGGTGGCTTTAGATCATGTTGGGGTACACGTCGGGTGTCGTCCTGCTCTCCCCAGGGTGTTTTGGGGGGGGGGTCCCGACCCCCTGAGCTGCTTTGGGGGGCCCCTGGTGGCTTTAGATGGTGTTGGGGTACACGTCGGGTGTCGTCCTGCTCTCCCCAGGGTGTTTTGGGGGGGGGTCCCGACCCCCTGAGCTGCTCTGGGGGGGCCCCTGGTGGCTTTAGATCGTGTTGGGGTACACGTAGGGTGTCGTCCTGCTCTCCCCAGGGTGTTTTGGGGGGGGTCCCGACCCCCTGAGCTGCTTTTGGGGGCCCCTGGTGGCTTTAGATGGTGTTGGGGTACACGTAGGGTGTCGTCCTGCTCTCCCCAGGGTGTTTTGGGGGGGCCTTGGTCTATTTTGGGAGGGTCTCTGCCAGCTGTAGGTTATGTTGGGGTACACGTAGGGGGTCCTGCTTCTCTCCCTGGGCTATTTTGGGGGGGTCTCGACCCCCTGAGCTGCTTTTGGGGGCCCCTGGTGGCTTTAGATGGTGTTGGGGTACACGTAGGGTGTCGTCCTGCTCTCCCCAGGGTGTTTTGGGGGGGCCCTGGTCTCTTTTGGGAGCTGTAGGTTATGTTGGGGTACACGTAGGGGGTCCTGCTTCTCTCCCAGGGCTGTTTTGGGGGGGGATCTCAACCCCCTGAGCTGCTTTGGGGGGGTCCCTGCTGGCCTTAGACCCTGTTGGGGTACACGCAGGGGGTCACCCCCCTCTCCCTGAGCTATTGTGGGGGGATCCCAACCCCCTGGGCTGTTTTTGGGGGTCCCTGCCAGCCTTAGGCCATGTTGGGGTACACTTAGGGGGGCATCCCCCTTTCCTTAGGCTATCTTGGGGGGGTCCCTACCCCCTGAGCTGCTTTTTTGGGGGGTCCCTGCCAGTCTTAGACCCTGTTGGGGTACACGTAGGTGCCATCCCCCCCTCCCTGGGTTATTCTGGGGGGGACCCCAACCCCCTGAGCTGCTTTTTTGGGGGGGTCCCTGCCAGTCTTAGACCCTGTTCGGGTACACGTAGGTGCCATCCCCCCCTTCCCTGAGCTATTTTGGGGGGGACCCCACCCCCTTGGGCTGCTTTGGGGGGGTCCCTGCCAGCCTTAGACCCTGTTGGGTTACACACAGGGGGTCATCCCCCCCTCTCTCTTCTTTTTTGGGGGTATTTCTGCCCCTTGAGCTGGTTTTTGGGGGTCCCTGATGCCCTTAGACCCTGTTGGGGTACACACAGAGGGTCACCCCCCTCTCCCTGAGCTATTTTGGGGGTGACCCCAACCCCCTGGGCTGTTTTGGGGGGTTCCCTGATGGCCTTAGGCCATGTTGGGGTACACGTAGGGGGTCATCCCCCGCTCTCTGGTCTTTTTTGGGGGTATTTCTGCCCCTTGAGCTGCTTTTTGGGGGTCCCTGCCGCCCTTAGGCCGTGTTGGGGTACACGCAGGGGGTCCCCCCGCTCTCCCCAGCCCCTTTTTTGGGGGGTTCCGTGCAGGCTTTGTGCTGAGAGGCCCTGGTCCCCCCCCCAACCCTGCAGGTGCTGCTGAGCCTGGGGGACTTCGGGGCGGCCAAGCGGTCCCTGCGCCAGGCCTACGCCCTGGGCTCGCGGCAGCCCCAGCAGCGCCGGCTCGTCCGCGCCAACCTGCGCTACGGTGAGACTGGGGAAGGGTCCCCAGGGGCGGGCTGGGGTCCCCCAGGGGTGGGGTGGGGTCCCCCAGGGGCGAGGTGGGGTCCCCCAGGGGTGAGATGAGTCCCCCAGGGGCAGGATGGGGTCCCCCAGGGGTGGGGTGGGGTCCCCCAGGGGCAGGATGGGGTCCCCCAGGGGTGAGATGAGTCCCCCAGGGGTGAGATGAGTCTCCCAGGGGCAGGATGGGGTCCCCCAGGGGTGAGATGAGTCCCCCGGGGGTGAGGTGGGGTCCCCCAGGGGTGAGATGAGTCCCCCAGGGGCAGGATGGGGTCCCCCAGGGGGTGAGGTGGGGTCCCCCAGGGGGTGGGGTGGGGTCCCCAGGGGCGAGGTGGGGTCCCCCAGGGGTGAGATGAGTCCCCCGGGGGTGAGGTGGGGTCCCCCAGGGGGTGGGGTGGGGTCCCCCGGGGGTGAGGTGGGGTCCCCCAGGGGGTGAGGTGGGGTCCCCCAGGGGTGAGATGAGTCCCCCAGGGGCAGGATGGGGTCCCCCAGGGGTGAGGTGGGGTCCCCCGGGGGCAGGATGGGGTCCCCCAGGGGTGAGGTGGGGTCCCCTGGGGGCGAGGTGGGGTCCCCCAGGGGTGAGATGAGTCCCCCAGGGGTGAGGTGGGGTCCCTCAGGGCGGGGTGGGGTCCTCAGGGGGTGAGGTGGGGTCCCCCAGGCATGAGGTGGGGTCCCCAGG
>JAJGST010000129.1:0-26706 GCA_020746105.1 Trogon surrucura
CCAGGGCCTGTCCCTCTGCAGTGGGGAACGTGATACTCCAGACTGACTTCTACCAGCGGGACGAGCGGCTGCAGCAGGAGGGCGGCCAGTACATGTTCGACTTTGATGGGGACGAGATGTTCCACGTGGACCTGCAGAAGGAAGAGACCGTCTGGCGCCTGCCCGAGTTCGGCACCTTCGCCAGCTTCGAGGCGCAGCAAGCGCTGCAGAACATCGCGACAGACAAATACAACTTAGAGATCTTGATCAAGCGCTCCAACCGCTCTCAGGCGACCATCGGTAACAGCCCGGCCATGGCCCGGCTGATGCCCTCACCCCCAGGGAGCTGCCAGGGCCGTCACTCCCACAGCCCGTGACCCCGCCGGCACCTCGGTGCACGGCCCCTGCTCCCTCGCATCTCATGGGGACCCGGCAGGGGCTGGGAGGGTCTCCCTGGGTGGGGCCAGCTCTAAGGGGCAGGAGGTTCCAGCCCAGCCCGGCTCACCCTGGGCTGCACCGACACCTCGTCCCTCTCCCCGCAGTGTCACCCGAGGTGACAGTGTTCTCTGAGGACCCCGTGGAGCTGGAGGAGCCCAACGTGCTGATCTGCTACGTGGACAAGTTCTGGCCGGCCGTGATCTCCGTCACGTGGCTGAGGAACGGGCAGGAGGTGACGGACGGCGTCTTCGAGAGCGTTTTCTACCCGTGGGACGACAACACCTTCCGCAAGTTCTCGTACCTGCCCTTCGTCCCCGCGCGGGGGGACTACTACGACTGCCGCGTGGAGCACGAGGGGCTGCGCACCGCCCTCCTGAGGCACTGGGGTGAGGAGGGGGGTCGGCGTGCTGCCCCCATGCTCAGGGGGTCTCAGCCCCCCATCCCCATCCTCACCTCCTGCTCCCCCCCACAGAGCCCCAGGTGCCCCCGCCCGTCTCCGAGAGCACCGAGACCCTGGTGTGCGCCCTGGGCCTGGCCGTCGGCATCGTCGGCATCGTCGCGGGCACCGTCCTCATCATCAAGGCCATGAAGATGAGCGGCGCCCGCAGCCCCCGGGACCCCCTGTGAGGGGGTGGGGACCAGGCAGCCCCCACAGCCCCAGGACGTCCCCTGCTTGATCGAAATGGCTCGCCCACACACCCCGCAGCCCAGCCCATCCCCTCGTCCCTGCCCTGAGCCCCCCAGCCCTGCTGCCCCCCTGTGACCCCCCGCCGGGCCCCACGGGCACCCACTGACCAGGGCTCTGGGCGCTCCCCAGCAGCAGTAAAGGTGGTCGGCGACAGCCGGGCCCCACTCCGCCTCTTGGTCCCCGTTTCCTCAGCACCCTGCTCGGCCTGGGGACCCGGGGCAGGGTTTGGGGGGGAACAGGGAGGTTGGGGGGTCCCTGTGGGGCTGTGGCAGGGACAGGGGTGGAGGCAGGACTCCTGGGTCCTGGCGGGGTGTGTGGGTGACGTGTCGGGGCACAGGGCGGGTGCTGGGAGAGAGGCACAGCGGGAGGGACGGGAGCGGCCGTCAGCCCTGGGGATGGATACCGGGGGGCCCTCACCCCCCACCCCAGGGCCCTACGACCTGTCCCTGTCACCACAGCAGGGCCAGGTGCCTGCGGGGGGCACACAGAGCCCCCACCAGAGAACGAGGGGGCGCCTGGACCCCTCTGACCCACCCCGGTGGCGCCTGGGTGCTGGCTCGGACACCAGAACCAACCCTCCCTCAGGGCGGGGTGCTGCCCCCCCACGTCAGGTCCCCCCAGACGACTCGGAGCCCCGTCCCGGGGCAGGCAGTGACCCCCCTGCCCCACTGTCCCCCACCAAGCCTGGCCACAGCGCAGCGGGACACTTTATTAGGCAGAGTCAGAGCAGCCCAGGGCCCCCAGGGAGGGTCCTGGGGACTCCAGGGCTGTGACAGCAGAGCTGGGCTGGCCCGGAGGGAGGGAGGGAGGGGGTGACCCTGGGGAGGGGGATGAGGCAGCGTCAGGCGAGGGGGGACGCCGGGGGGTGCGGATGGGTCCCACAGAGACAGGAGGTCCTTCAGGAGCCCTGGGGGGAGAGAAGAGGGGGTGTGACCACTGGGACAGGGGCCAGCGGGTCCCCAGGGCTCAGCCGGGGAGCAGCCCGGGTGGGGGACCGGGGGACGACGACAAGAGGGGTTACCTGCAGCCGGGGGAACGGGGAGCCCTGAAACAGAGAGAGACAAGGTCAGTGTTGGAGGGGGAGGACCCCAACCCCTCCCCAGGCTCCCCAGCGCTCACCTTCTTGCGCACGTAGAGGAAGAGCCCCAGCGCCAGGAAGATCAGCCCCAGCACGAAGCCCCCCACGCCCGTCAGCATCTTGCTCCTGCCAGCGTCCGACGGCAACTCTGCGGGGGCGACAGGGCTGGCTCAGCCCCGGGGGGACCCCGCGTGTGTCCCCCGAGCTCCCTGCGCCCTGGCTGCGGGTCAGGGCCTTACCCCAGTGCCGGGTGACGGGGTGCTGCAGGCTGGCGTGCTCCACCTGGCACGTGTAGGTGTCCCCGCGCTGGGGGCTGGTTTCCAGCATCACCAGCACCTGGTAGGTCCAGTCTCCGTTCTGGATCACGTCCGTGGACACCACGCGCTCCGTCTCCTCCCGACCGTTCTTGAACCACTTCACCTCCACCTCCGGCGGGTAGAAGCCCGTCACGGTGCAAGCCAGCCCGTCCGTCTCGGACAGGGAGCTCGACGGCGCCGGGGCGATCTCCACTTGGGGTGCAACTGGGGGAGAGGGAGCAGGAGCTGGGAAGGACTGGGAGAGCACAGGGGGGACACCGGCCCTGGGGAGGTGGCCGCGCGCTCACCTCTCCTCTCCACGGTGAAAGGAGCCCACACCCCGTAGTTGAACCGACACGCCGTGTCCACCTCGGCCTTTTTGGCCTCCAGGATGGCCGGCTGGCTGTTCCAGTCCTCGGCGACGCTCTCGCCCAGGGGGGTGTCAGCCACGAAGAGCCCCAGGTCGCTGTCGTAGTGCACGTACTGCTCCCGGTTGTAGATGAACCTCAGCGCGAGCTTCACCCGCTCGGTGCCGTTGAGGAACTGACACTCGGCCTCGTAGAGCTCCTGGAAAACCCCTGCGGGGACAAGGAGGTTGGTCAGGGTGGCCGGTGCCACCTCCCGAGCATCCCGGCCGGGGTGGGAGAGGGCAGGGAGGACCGTGGAGGCTCCCCCCTCCCATCACCCTTCCCCTCTCAGCCCCTCAACCCCCCTCCCCACGCTGCAGACCCTCAGCACCTCCCAGGCAAAGTGTGGGCACAACCCCACCAGCCCCCTCCCCGCGCCGGGGTCTCAGCTCACTTGAGGTCTCCTGGCCACCAGCCGCCTGCGCTCCCAGCACCGCCAGTGCCACCAGCAAAGCCCCCAGGACACCACCACGCTCCATCGCTGCTCGTGCACGATGCTGCGACCCCCACAGAGCTGGGCTACCCTCCCAGTCCTGCCCAGTGCCGGACTGGGGGCCCCCGGCCGGACCAGTGAGGAGCGAGGCCGGGCAGCGTCACCCGTCACCGGGCAGAGCCGGGTCCCGCAGGGCTCCCTCCCGCACTTGGTCTGCGCTGGAGCGCCCGCCCCGGGCAGGGGGCTGCCGGCCCCCACCACCACTGGGGCTCCCCGGCAGCTCCCACCTCCATCCCCCTGGACCCCTCGCGGGGAGGGGGTGTCCGCAGCGCTTTGACCCTGGCCGGCAGCCGGTGCCACCGCAGCCGCCCCATCACTTCCCCTTCTCAGCCGGACGGGGGAGAAAATATAAAGGAGGGGCCCGTAGGTTGAGATAAGGAGGGGAAGTCACCGTCCCGGGCAAAACAGGCGTGATTTGGGGCAATTAATTCAATTAACGACCCGATCAGAGTAATGAGAAATAAAAGCAGGTCTTCAAAAATAACACCTTCCCCCCAGCCCTCCCTTCTTCTTCCCAATTTATCCACCTCGGAGCGGCGCAAGGCGACAGGGAATGGGTTGTGGTGGTCGGCGCATCCGATGTCTCCGCTGCTCCTTCTTCCTCCCCGGGGGAGGACTCCTCACTCATCCTCTGGGCCGTCGTGGGGGTCCCTCTCACGACAGACGAGCTTCACCCCTTTCTCCAACACGAGCAACACAAACTGATCCTGTCTCTCTGCGGGGCGCAGCCCTTTCGGGGGAAACCGCTCCGGCGTGGGGTCCTCCACGGGACGCAGGGGGACGCCGACACCCCCACGGGCTGCAGGGGGGCAGCCTCCCCCACCGGGGGCTTCATCCTCCCTCCCCTCCTTCACTGACCGTGGTGTCTCCACGATTTGTCACTTCTCTGCTCGTTCTTCTTAACTCTGTCACCCCACGGGTGTTCCCGTCATCACCAATGTCCTCAACCCCGGCGAGTGGCCGGTCCGGCTTCGGAGCGGGGTGGCCTTGGCGCTGTCAGACTCTGGAGGAGCTTCGAGCAGCTTCGTGCAGAAGCCACCCCCTGCGGCCCCCCCCCCCCCGCACTGAAATCCGACCACGCAAACGCAAGCCAGCGTCCCCCAACCTCGACACTGCACCCCTGGACCCTGCCCGGCCGCCCATCTGCTCCGCAGGGCACCCCGGGCTGCCGCTCTGCCTGGGGACAGCCAAGTCACCGGCGCGGCTCCCTCCCATTGGCTACACTCCTGGGGGGGCCCCGGCCCCCCTAACCTGGACCCACGCCCGACCCGCGCCCGCTCGAGCTGCCCGGTGCCCGCAAAGGCGATGGCCGCAGGACGGGGCGTCCCGCTGGCGCTGCTGGCTGTGCTGACCCTGCAGGGCGCGGGGGCCCTCAGAGGTGACCGGGGGGGTCGAGGGGCACAGTAGGGTGTGGGGGGGCTCTGGACCCGTGGGTAGAGAGTTGGGACAGGGCTCTTGGCACGGGGAGCTCCATCCCACCAACTGTGTGAGACCCCTGGGTGGGGAACGGATCCCAGAGCCCCCCAGCAGACGGCAAGGGGTGGGGACAGCACCCTCCTTCCCAGACCCCCAGTGTCCCAGCTCCTCGGGTAGGGTCCCTGCAGCACCCACCGCTCCCGGGGGGGGCCCTTGGCGGTGGCTCTGCCCCACAGTTCCCTTTTCTGCCCAGTGCTGTGGGACCCCTGAGTCAGGGGCAGAGGCTCAGGGTGGGCTCTTCTCCCCCACCCCTGCCCTGTGCCAGCCCGGTGCCCGCGGGAAGAAGATCTCTGACCCCAAGGTCTGTCCCTCCGCAGTGGCCAACGTGATGCTCCAGAGCGAGTTCTACCAGCGGGACGAGGGGCTGCAGCAGGAGGGCGGCCAGTTCATGTTCGACTTCAACGGGGACGAGATGTTCCACGTGGACCTGCAGAAGGAAGAGACCGTCTGGCGCCTGCCCGAGTTCGGCACCTTCACCAGCTTCGAGGCGCAGCGAGCGCTGCAGAACCTCGCTCACGACAAACACAACCTGGACACCCTGATGGCGAAGGCCAACCGCTCGCAGGGAGCCGTCGGTAACAGCCCGGCCACGGCCCGGGACGAGCTGGGGTGGGGTCTCCATGGGTGGGGATGGCTCTAAGGGGCAGGAGGCTCCAGCCCAGCCCGGCTCACCCTGAGCTGCACCGACACCTCGTCCCTCTCCCCGCAGCATCACCCGAGGTGAGGGTGTTCCCCACACAGCGAGCGGAGCTGGAGGAGCCCAACGTGCTGATCTGCTACGTGGACAAGTTCTGGCCGGCCGTGATCTCCGTCACGTGGCTGAGGAACGGGCGAGAGGTGACGGATGGCATCTTTGAGAGCGTTTTCTACCGAGGGCAAGACCACACCTTCCGCAAGTTCTCGTACCTGCCCTTCGTCCCCGCGCGGGGGGACTACTACGACTGCCGCGTGGAGCACGAGGGGCTGCGCACCGCCCTCCTGAGGCACTGGGGTGAGGAGGGGGGCCGGGTCCTTGCCCCCATGCTCAGGGGGTCTCAGCCCCCCATCCCCATCCTCAAACCCCCGCTCCCCTCCGCAGAGCCCCAGGCGCCCCCGCCCGTCTCCGAGAGCACCGAGACCCTGGTGTGCGCCCTGGGCCTGGCCGTCGGCATCGTCGGCATCGTCGCGGGCACCGTCCTCATCATCAAGGCCATGAGGATGAGCGGCGCCCGCAGCCCCCGGGACCCCCTGTGAGGGGGTGGGGACCAGACAGCCCCCACAGCCCCAAATCCCCTTCTCGGCTCCATCCCCACGGCTCAACCAAAAGCTCTGCAGCCCAGCCCATGCCCTCGTCCCTGCCCTGAGCCCCCCAGCCCTGCTGCCCCCCTGTGACCCCCCGCCGGGCCCCACGGGCACCCACTGACCGGGGCTCTGGGCGCTCCCCAGCAGCAGTAAAGGTGGTCGGTGACAACGCAGTGGGACACTTTATTAGGCAGAGCCGAAGCAGCCCAGGGCCCCCAGGGAGGGTCTTAGGGACCCCCGGGCTTTGGAGCAGTGACAGCGGAGCTGGGCTGGCCCTGAGGGAGGGAGGGAGGGGGTGACCCTGGGGAGGGGGATGAGGCAGCGTCAGGCGAGGGGGGACGCCGGGGGGTGCGGATGGGTCCCAGAGACAGGAGGTCCTTCAGGAGCCCTGGGGGGAGAGAAGAGGGGGTGTGACCACTGGGACAGGGGCCAGCGGGTCCCCAGGGCTCAGCCGGGGAGCAGCCCGGGTGGGGGACCGGGGCACAACGACAAGAGGGGTTACCTGCAGCCGGGGGAACGGGGAGCCCTGAAACAGAGAGAGACAAGGTCAGTGTTGGAGGGGGAGGACCCCAACCCCTCCCCAGGCTCCCCAGCGCTCACCTTCTTGCGCACGTAGAGGAAGAGCCCCAGCGCCAGGAAGATCAGCCCCAGCACGAAGCCCCCCACGCCCGTCAGCATCTTGCTCCTGCCGGCGTCCGACGGCAGCTCTGCGGGGGCGACAGGGCCGGCTCAGCCCCGGGGGGACCCCGCGTGTGTCCCCCGAGCTCCCTGCGCCCCGGCTGCGGGTCAGGGCCTTACCCCAGTGCCGGATGATGGGGTGCTGTAGGCTGGCGTGCTCCACCTGGCACGTGTAGGTGTCCCCGCGCTGGGGGCTGGTTTCCAGCATCACCAGCACCTGGTAGGTCCAGTCTCCGTTCTGGATCACGTCCGTGGACACCACGCGCTCCGTCTCCTCCCGACCGTTCTTGAACCACTTCACCTCCACCTCCGGCGGGTAGAAGCCCGTCACGTAGCAAGCCAGCCGGTTGGTCTGCGGCAGGGAGCTCGACTGCACTGGGGAGACCCTCACCTTGGGCAGAACTGGGGGAGAGGGAGCAGGAGCTGGGCAGGGCTGGGAGAGCACAGGGGACACGCTGGCCCCAGCCTGGCCATGGGGAACCCACGCTGGAGGTGACCAGGGGCAGGGATGTGTGACCCGTGTCCTCTGGAAAGGGCACAGGGGCTTTGCTCAGGGACCTGCTCAAGCAGGGCTCGACCACGCTCCCCCCTCCTGGGAGTCCATGTTAACCACGCACTCACCTCTCCTCTCCACGGTGAAAGGGGTCACCACCCCGTAGTTGTGCCGGCAGTACGTGTCCACCTCAGCCCGTCTCTGCTCCATAATGTCCGGCTGGCTGTTCCAGTACTTGGCATCAGGCTCGCCCAGGGGGGTGTCAGCCACATGGAGCCCCAGGTCGCTGTCGAAGTGCACGTACTGCTCCCGGTTGTAGATGTTCCTGACCACAAACCTCACCCGCTCCGTGCCGTTTAGGAACTGACACTCGGCCTTGAACACCTCCTGGAAAACCCCTGTGGGGACAGGGAGGCTGGTCAGGGTGGCCGATGCCCCCCCTGCAGACCCTCAGCACCTCCCAGGCAAAGTGTGGGCACAACCCCACCAGCCCCCTCCCCACGCCGGGGTCTCAGCTCACTTGAGGTCTCCTGGCCACCAGCCACCTGCGTCCCCAGCACCACCAGTGCCACCAGCAAAGCCCCCAGGACAGCACCACGCTCCATCGCTGCTCACGGCACAGGCTGGCACCGCGCTGCGACCCCCGACAGAGCCCGGCTACCCTCCCAGTCCTGCCCAGTGCCGGACTGGGGGCCCCCGGCCGGACCAGTGAGGAGCGAGGCCGGGCAGCGTCACCCGTCACCGGGCAGAGCCGGGAACCGCAGGGCTCCCTCCCGCACTTGGTCTGTGCTGGAGCGCCCGCCCCGGGCAGGGGGCTGCCGGCTCCCCCTGCCACTGGGGCTCCCCGTCCCCAGCAGCCCCCACCTCTGTCGCCCCCCGGAACCCTCTGCAGGGGGATGCACCCCCCCAACTCGGGCGCTGCACCCCGGGACCCTGCCCGGCCGTCCCTGCGCCCATCTGCTCCGCAGGGTGCCCCAGGCTGCCGCTCTGCCTGGGGACAGCCGAGTCACCGGCGCGGCTCCCTCCCATTGGCCGCACTCCTGGGGGGGCCCCGGCTCCCGGCCCCCGGCCCTGCACCCACGCCTGACCCGCTCCCACTCGCGCTGCCCGGTGCCCGCAGAGGCGATGGCGGCAGGACGGGGCGTCGCGCTGGCGCTGCTGGCTGTGCTGACCGTGCAGGGCGCGGGGGCCCTCAGAGGTGACCGGGGGGCATGGGGTGGTTGGGGGGCACAGCAGAGCGTGGGGGGCCCAGGACCCAGGGGCCAGAGAGGCATGGGATGGGCAGAGGGTTTGTGCAGCGCTGTGGGCAGGGGGAGCTCTGTCTCTCCAACTCTGCAAAAGCCCTGGGTGGGGAAGGGTTCCTGGAGCCCCCCAGGAGGGCATGGCAGGTGGCCGTATGGGGGACACTACACTCCTACCTGCTCCCCCAGCCAGTGCCCCAGCTCCCCGAGTCGGGTCCCTGCAGCACCCATCACTCCCACATGTCCCTTCCCTGTGGTTCTACCCAGCTGTGCCCTTTCCTGGGCACGGGGGTAGGTCAGCATCTGCAGGACCACTGAGTCAGGGGCAGAGGCTCAGGGTGGGCTCTTCTCCCCATTGGGGCCTCCCCACCCCTGCCCTGTGCCCAGGGCCAGCCCGGTGCCTGCGGGAAGAAGATCACTGACCCCAGGGCCTGTCCCTCTGCAGTGGGGAACGTGATACTCCAGACTGACTTCTACCAGCGGGACGAGCGGCTGCAGCAGGAGGGCGGCCAGTACATGTTCGACTTTGACGGGGACGAGATCTTCCACGTGGACCTGCAGAAGGAAGAGACCATCTGGCGCCTGCCCGAGTTCGGCACCTTCGCCAGCTTCGAGGCGCAGCAAGCGCTGCAGAACATCGCGACAGACAAATACAACTTAGAGATCTTGATCAAGCGCTCCAACCGCTCCCAGGCGACCATCGGTAACAGCCCGGCCATGGCCCGGCTGATGCCCTCACCCCCAGGGAGCTGCCAGGGCCGTCACTCCCACAGCCCGTGACCCCGCCGGCACCTCGTTGCACGGCCCCTGCTCCCTCACAGCTCATGGGGACCCGGCAGGGGCTGGGAGGGTCTCCCTGGGTGGGGCCAGCTCTAAGGGGCAGGAGGCTCCAGCCCAGCCCGGCTCACCCTGGGCTGCACCGACACCTCGTCCCTCTCCCCGCAGTGTCACCCGAGGTGACAGTGTTCTCTGAGGACCCCGTGGAACTGGAGGAGCCCAACGTGCTGATCTGCTACGTGGACAAGTTCTGGCCGGCCGTGATCTCCGTCACGTGGCTGAGGAACGGGCAGGAGGTGACGGACGGCGTCTTCGAGAGCGTTTTCTACCCATGGGACGACAACACCTTCCGCAAGTTCTCGTACCTGCCCTTCGTCCCTGCGCGGGGGGACTACTACGACTGCCGCGTGGAGCACGAGGGGCTGCGCACCGCCCTCCTGAAACACTGGGGTGAGGAGGGGGGCCGGGGCGTTGCCCCCGCGCTCAGGGGGGGCTCAGCCCCCCATCCCCATCCTCACCTCCTGCTCCTCCCCGCAGAGCCCCAGGTGCCCCCGCCCGTCTCCGAGAGCACCGAGACCCTGGTGTGCGCCCTGGGCCTGGCCGTCGGCATCGTTGGCATCGTCGCGGGCACCGTCCTCATCATCAAGGCCATGAAGATGAGCGGCGCCCGCAGCCCCCGGGACACCCTGTGAGGGGGTGGGGACCACAGAGCTCCCTGCTTCCCCTCAGCCGCTCTCTCTGCACCCTCTGCCAGCAGCCTGGTGGGACATCCTCACCCTGGTGCCCTACGTCCCTGCCCCACATCAGCAGCCCCCCCTTCTCCCCTCCATGCCACAGGGGCTGAGGGGAGCTGGGGGGGCACGGGAGGGATAATTGCCCCAGAGCCTGGGGCCAGGCCCCAGCCCACACCACCACCAAACTGGGGCTGCTCTGGCCCCACGGCCATCTCTGACTGGTGACGTGTCACCCCTTCCCAGCCCACATGGGGGGGTCTCCCCTGCAGACTCCTGAATGGAGGAAGGTGTGTCCTGTCCCCCGTCTCTCCCCCAGCGGCCAGTCCTGCCCCCCTGCTCCCGCTGTGCTGCTTTTTTTGCCTGAATAAAGTGGGTTTAGGTCAATCCTCGACCCTCACCATGAGTTACGTTTTCTCTACGCCATGTCAGAGGGGGAAGACTGCAAGCCCCCTTAATGTCTGGGTTATCTATGGGGCGGGGGGTGTGGGGCAGAGAGGATAGGGGGACCTCAGGGTCTTCCAGCCCATGTTGGGGGGATCTTAGCACCTCTAAAGAACAGTCTGACAGGGGAGTACCCAGTTACAGGTCCTAGGGGGGTTCCTACTCCTGAGAGTGGTTCGCCCAACAGCCCCATTGCCGACATACACGTTCTCTGCTGCCCTCCTGCACACGCGTGTGCACCCTGGGTGGTGGCAGGGGACCCTGCAGCCACCCCTGAGAGCCATTAGCTGGGACAGAGCTGGGGCAGAGCTGGATTTTACCCCCATCCAGACCTGTTCTCCCAGCAGCAGCTTTGCCTGGTAACTGGTGACACCACAGCCCTGCTTGGGAAGTCTCCAGCGACGCCTGTCCTGGTTCCTCTTTCCTTCTCCATCACCTCCAGGGCATGTGGGGTCTGTGCCCATGGGGTGGGGGCTGTGAGGGGCTCAGCTTGGAGGGCCGAGCCCACAGGGCAGTGACGTGATGAACCCCATGGGCACAAACGTCACGCTTGGGGATTGCAATGGACACAAACCAGCAAAAACGAGGAGGAGACATCAAGGAAACCCCCAGATGAGGAGCAAATCCCTCCCGGGAGAAGCAGACACAACGATGCGACGGCTCAGGACCTGCTTCCCCCCTCGCTGGGAGCCAAAGGGGAAGATGCGGCTGGAACAGAAAGTGGGATGTTGTGCAGAGGGGAGGATGTGAAACCCGGCTGCCACGCACACGGGTGGCATGCTGCGGGGGCGTGGGGGCATCGGAGACATCGGTCAGAGCCCTCCATGCTGGAAGGGACCAGGGCCATAGGTCTGTCCAGCCTGGTGGGAAGCAGAGCACCAGGGCCTGAGGAAAAAATACCTGGAGATAACTGGTTTTAGGACAAAAAAAAAACCCAAAACAGCAGCAAGAGCCAAGCATCCACCCCTGGCATCACTTGGTGGTGACCAGACAGGAGCTACTGCCCCTCCAGGGTCGATGTGGGGGCTGGCCCCCACCGTGGATGCATCTTCCCTGTGCTGAGGGGACGTGGCCAGAGCAAAGGGGCTTGGCTGCCACCAGAGCCACAAGGTTTGTGTCCCCCCCACCCACTCTGGCAAAGGCCCCCCAGGAGGACCCCAACCTCAGGAGGACAAGAGGAGGGAGGAAGGGAACCTGGGAAGTGGATGCGGGAGGAACAGGGGCTCCTGCCTTGGCCACCCAGACCCAGAACCCAAAAGGGGGCACGTCCCCAGACCCCCAAAACTGCTGCTGCTGCTCCCACATGTCCCAAGCACGGGGGGAGCTGGAGTCGGCGCAGGGGTGGTGGGGAGGGTGGGTGAGGGGGTCCTGGCTGAGCCCCAGCCCCCAGAGGAACCCAGGCAGGTCCCCCCAGCAGACGCTGGGACAGGGACGTCAGCTGGCTGGAGCCTGCCGGAGACAGATGACGCATCCCAGCGCTGCCCTCTAACTGGTTGGGCTGGGGTTACTGGAGGGCGAGGAGCGCAGGCAGCGCCCTTTCCCCGAAACGCCGGCGTGTCCCGTGGGGGGTGACAAGGGCTTTGGTGGAAATCCCCTTTCTCTGGGGGTGGGGGGCAGGATGGACAGATTGAGGCTGCTAAGCAGCTCTTCCACCCCCCAACTCACGAAGACGCCAAGCGTCACGGCATCAGGGGCCCAACGCCAGGACGGAATAATTGGGTGCGTCCAGCCAAGGGGTCATGTCACCAGCTTGAGCACGGGGGGGCTCTCTCATGGGGGGAGCCCCCTCCTGACCTTCACCAGGTCCAGCCACCCCCTCTGAATGGGAGCCTTGCTGCGGCTGGGTGGGAGGTGGTGAGATGCAGCCCGCACAGCTACGGTGGTCTGGGGGGGTCACCCCCCCATGCCCGGGCCCCCCTCTGCCTCCTTGAAAACTCGGGGGAAAGGGGAAATGGGTGAGGACAGTGCCGGGGGATTTCCAAGAGCAGCTTCCCCCCACCCGCCACGGCTGCCGTGTCACCGGTTACCAAGGAAAAATGACAAGGGACAGCGCGTCTGGAGAGCAAAGCACCACAGTGACCCCTCCTCTGGGTGCTCTGGAGCAGGAGAGGGACTAAAACACCCCCCAAAAGACACCAACACCCCGCTTTACCACCGTCGTATCGGCTGCAGGAAGCCACAGGGTGACTGGCACAGGAGGGTAGGGTGGGCAGGAGAAGAGACGTGGGTGTCCCCCCACCCTTGAGCCGCCCCAGAGCCGGGTCTGAGCCCCACAACTGAGCACGACGCTGCCCCCAGCCCCACAGAGCTGCAACCCCAAGCAGGGGAAGCACCTTCCAGGGATCTTGGCCCCCCCTAAACTTCCCCACACCCCGTCCCACTGACACCACGATGACACAGGGCGGGGTGGCAGCCCTGAGACCAGCCCAGGCCCTTTGGACCCGGCAGCACTTTGCCCCCGCGGCACTTTTTGCGTCCCCCGTGCCCCGCCCAGGGCAGTGCCACCCCCCTTGCAGGACAGTCCCAAGTCTGCTCCAAAGCAGCAAATTGCGTGGCGAGAGCAGGTGAGGCAGCACGGCGCACGGCAGGGGCGGCTTCGTCCTCCGATCATGACGCCCAGCAGAGCATCCCTCGCTTCCAGGGGACACGACGGCGCGCACGGCGCTCGAAAGCTCCCTCACAACATGTTGAATCACCAAGGTTGGAAAAACGCCTCTAAGATCATCAGGTTTGACGGTCAACGCGACACCGCCGCGACCACAAAACCATTTTCCAAAACGCATCTACGCTTTTTTTATTAACACCTCCAGGGACGGCGGCTCCACCGCTTCCCCGAGCGGCTGTTTCCAGCGCTTCGCCACTCCGTCGGCAAAGCAATTTTTCTCCATATCCAACCTAAACCTCCTTCGCCGGCTGTTTCCTCTCACCTTACGTGGGAGACGAGACTGCAACTTCCTTTCAGAGCAAAAACCCTGAGCGAAAACCCATTTCCCCCCAGAACCCGCCGAACCGAGGCCGCCTCCGTCCATCACGCACGAAGTTCCGCTTCTCCTCACTTACCGGTTCCACACGCCGGGTCCCTCCTGCTTCCACATCTTCAGCTTCCACAGCATCCACATCCTCAGCTTCCACATCCTCGGCTTCCACATCTTCAGCTTCCACAGCATCCACATCCTCAGCATCTACATCCTCGGCTTCCACATCCTTGGCTTCCACACGGAGACCCCCCGGTCGCTTCGCCGAGCGACACGGAGAAGTGAACATTCCCTTCCCGGTCTTAAGACCACACGTGGAGGAGCTTTTGGTTGTTGGATGCATCAAAGATGCCAAAACGTCCCTCCAAGAGCTGCCGCGTTTCGCATCTCGCTCTCAACACCAGCCGGCCCCTCATTTCTTGTGAGAAATGCTGAGAGAGGGTGATGATGCCCACAGGGACGGCGCTGTCTCCTTGGGTTTATCACGATGTTCCAACCCCAGCCTGGCCAAGAATGATCTTCCCTGCCTGGATTTTAAGCACCCGTGTGGGATGCGGCGGCTCGGGGGAGATCACAGTGGGACAGTTAGGGTGGGAAAGGACCTTTAAGGTCGTCACGTCCAAACTTCTGCCACAAGAAGGGAAATCTCCAAAGAGATCGGGGTGCTGACAGCCCATCCAACCGCACCTCAAGGGTTTGTCCCTCAAGGGGTGGGTTTGTCCCTCAAGGGGTGGGTTTGTCCCTCACGAGCCAAGTCTGTCCCTCACGGACTGAGTTTGACCCTCACAGATCGGGTTTGTCTGTCACGGACCAGGTTTATCCCCTCACAGGCCGGGTTTGCCCCTCACAGACCGGGTTTGTCCCTCATAGACTGGGTTTGCCCCTCACAGGTCACGTCTGTCCCTCACGGGTCAGGTCTGTCCCTTACGGGCTATGTCTGTCCCTCACAGACCGGTTTTGTCCCCTCAGGGGCCAGGTCTGTCCCTCAGGGGCCGTGTCTGTCCCTCACAGACCGGGTTTGTCCCTCACAGACCGGGTTTATCCCCCCAGGGGCCGGGTCTGTCCCTCAGGGGCCGTGTCTGTCCCTCACGGACCAGGTTTGTCCCTCACAGACTGGGTTTGTCCCTCACGGATCGGGTCTGTCCATCACAGACCAGGTTTATCCCTCACAGACCGGGTTTGTCCCTCACAGACCGGGTTTGTCCCCTGAGGGGCTGGGTCTGTCCCTCAGGGGCCAAGTTTGTCCCTCATGGGCCGGGTCTGTCCCTCACAGGCCGGGTTTGTCCCTCACAGGCCGGGTCTGTCCCTCACGGGCCGGGTTTGTCCCTCACAGACCGGGTCTGTCCCTCACGGGCCGGGTCTGTCCCTCACGGGCCGGGTTTGTCCCTCACAGGCCGGGTCTGTCCCTCACGGGCCGGGTCTGTCCCTCACGGGCCATGTGTGTCCTTCATAGACCGGGTTTGACCCTCACGGGCCGACTTTGTCCCTCACAGACCAGGTCTGTCCCTCACCGACTGGGCTTGTCCCTCACGGGTCGGGTCTGTCCCTCACAGACCGGGTTTGTCCCTCACAGACCGGGTCTGTCCCTCATGGGTCGGGTTTGTCCCTCACAGACCGAGTCTGTCCCTCACACACCGGGTTTGTCCCTCATAGACCGGCTTTGTCCCCTGAGGGGCTGGGTCTGTCCCTCAGGGGCCAAGTTTGTCCCTCATGGATCGGGTTTGTCCCTCACAGACCGGATTTGTCCCTCAGAGACCGGGTTTGTCCCTCACGGGTTGGGTCTGTCCCTTACGGGCCGTGTCTGTCCCTCATGGACCAGGTTTGCCCCTCACGGGTCGGGTTTGTCCCTCATGGGCTGTGTCTGTCCCTCACAGACCAGGTTTGTCCCTCACAGACCGTGTTTGTCCCTCACAGACCAGGTTTGTTCCTCACAGGCCGGGTCTGTCCCTCACAGGCCGGGTTTGTCCCTCATAGACTGGGTTCGTCCCTCACGGGTTGGGTCTGTCCCTTATGGGCTGTGTCTGTCCCTCACAGGCCTGGTTTGTCCCTCACAGACCGGGTCTGTCCCTTACAGGCCGGGTCTGTCCCTCACAGACCGAGTTTGTCCCCACAGACCGGGTTTGTCCCTCACAGACCGGGTTTGTCCCTCATAGACTGGGTTTGCCCCTCACAGGTCCGTCTGTCCCTCACGGGTCAGGTCTGTCCCTTACGGGCTATGTCTGTCCCTCACAGACCGGCTTTGTCCCCTCAGGGGCCAGGTCTGTCCCTCAGGGGCCGTGTCTGTCCCTCACAGACCGGGTTTGTCCCTCACAGACCGGGTTTATCCCTCAGGGGCCGGGTCTGTCCCTCAGGGGCCGTGTCTGTCCCTCACGGACCAGGTTTGTCCCTCACAGACTGGGTTTGTCCCTCACGGATCGGGTCTGTCCATCACAGACCAGGTTTATCCCTCACAGACCGGGTTTGTCCCTCACAGACCGGGTTTGTCCCCTGAGGGGCTGGGTCTGTCCCTCAGGGGCCAAGTTTGTCCCTCATGGGCCGGGTCTGTCCCTCACAGGCCGGGTTTGTCCCTCACAGGCCGGGTCTGTCCCTCACGGGCCGGGTTTGTCCCTCACAGACCGGGTCTGTCCCTCACGGGCCGGGTCTGTCCCTCACGGGCCGGGTTTGTCCCTCACAGGCCGGGTCTGTCCCTCACGGGCCGGGTCTGTCCCTCACGGGCCATGTGTGTCCTTCATAGACCGGGTTTGACCCTCACGGGTCGACTTTGTCCCTCACAGACCAGGTCTGTCCCTCACCGACTGGGCTTGTCTCTCACGGGTCGGGTCTGTCCCTCACAGACCGGGTTTGTCCCTCACAGACCGGGTCTGTCCCTCATGGGTCGGGTTTGTCCCTCACAGACCGAGTCTGTCCCTCACACACCGGGTTTGTCCCTCATAGACCGGCTTTGTCCCCTGAGGGGCTGGGTCTGTCCCTCAGGGGCCAAGTTCGTCCCTCATGGATCGGGTTTGTCCCTCACAGACCGGATTTGTCCCTCAGAGACCGGGTTTGTCCCTCACGGGTTGGGTCTGTCCCTTACGGGCCGTGTCTGTCCCTCATGGGCCAGGTTTGCCCCTCACGGATCGGGTTTATCCCTCACAGACCGAGTTTGTCCCTCACAGACCAGGTTTGTCCCTCACAGACCGGGTTTGTCCCTCACAGGCCGGGTCTGTCCCTCACGGGCCGGGTTTGTCCCTCACGGGCCGGGTCTGTCCCTCACAGACCAGGTTTGTCCCTCACGGACGGGGTCTGTCCCTCACAGACTGGGTTTGTCCCTCACAGGCCGGGTCTGTCCCTCACGGGCCCAGTTTGTCCCTCACGGGCCGACTCTGTCCCTCACAGACTGACTTTGTCCCTCACAGACCAGGTCTGTCCCTCATCGACTGGGTTTGTCCCTCACGGGTTGGGTTTGTCCCTCACAGACCGGGTTTGTCCCTCAAGTACTGGGTCTGTCCCTCATGGACCGGGTTTGTCCCTCACGGACCGGGTTTATCCCTCACAGACCAGGTTTGTCCCTCACAGACCGGGTCCGTCCTTCACGGACCGGGTTTGTCCCTCACAGACTGACTTTGTCCCTCACAGACCGGGTCTGCCCCTGAGGGAAGGGGCTGCGGGTTTCCCCTCAGCTGAGGCAGCGAAGGCGCCCCCTGGCGCGCGGGAGGACCACGAGCACCCCCCATCACCCCCCCCCCCCCCAGCCTCGCGCCGCTTCCCGCCCTTTCCAAAGGCTCCGGCTCGCGCCTCTTCCCGCCTTTTTTTCCTCCCCCTCACAGGCCCCTTCTTCCCACCCGTCACTTCCCGAACTTTTCCTCCCTCACACCGTCACTTCCCGACCTTTTCCTCCCTCACCGTCACTTCCCGACCTTTTCCTCCCTCACCGTCACTTCCCGACCTTTTCCTCCCTCACCGTCACTTCCCGACCTTTTCCTCCCTCACCGTCGCTTCCCGACCTTTTCCTCCCTCACCGTCACTTCCCGACCTTTTCCTCCCTCACACCGTCACTTCCCGACCTTTTCCTCCCTCACCGTCACTTCCTGACCTTTTCCTCCCTCACTGTCACTTCCTGACCTTTTCCTCCCTCACCGTCACTTCCCGACCTTTTCCTCCCTCCCACCCCTGTTATTTCCCAACCTTTTCCTCCCTCACACTGCCACTTCCCGACCTTTTCCTCCCTCACCGTCACTTCCCGACCTTTTCCTCCTTCACCGTCACTTCCCACCCTTTTCCGCCCTCACACCCCCGTCCCTTCCTGCCATTTTTCCCTCTCACACCACCGATACTTCCCACCCTTTTCCTCCCTCACCATACTCCCTTCCCATTCTTTTCCCTCCCTTCCACCCCTGTTACTTCCCACCGTTTTCCCCCTTCACATCACCATCACTTCCCGCCCTTTTCCTCCCTCACACCACCGCCACTACCCACCCTTTTGCCCCCCTCACACCGTAACTTCCCAACCTTTTCCCCTCTCACACCGCCATTACTTCCCACCCTTTTCCTCCCTCACATCATTGTCACTTCCTGACCTTTTCCTCCCTCACTTCCTGACCTTTTCCTCCCTCACACCACTACTTCCCAACCTTTTCCTCCCTCCCACTCCTGTTATTTCCCACCCTTTTCCTCCCTCACCATCCTCCCTTCCCATTCTTTTCCCTCCCTCCCACCCCTGTTACTTCCCACCCTTTTCCCCCTTCACGCCACCATCACTTCCCACCCTTTTCCTCCCTCACATCATTGTCACTTCCTGACCTTTTCCTCCCTCACTTCCTGACCTTTTCCTCCCTCACTTCCTGACCTTTTCCTCCCTCACACCGTTACTTCCCAACCTTTTCCTCCCTCCCACCCCTGATACTTCCCACCCTTTTCCCCCTTTCACACCATCACTTCCCACCCTTTTCCTCCCTCACTTCCTGAGCACTTCCCACCCTTTTCCCCACCCACGCCCTATTTCCCCTATTTCCCCAAAGCCGTTCTTTTTCTCTTTTTTGGCTTTTTTTAGCCCAGCCGACGGCGAGTTTTATCCCTCCCACGACGGACGAACTCGTCTCCGGGCGGAGGAATTTCGCGACGGTGAGAAGCGGAAAAAAGTGGAAAAAAAAAATCCCCGACCCCCTCAAAAGCAGCAAAATTCTAGAGGATCTATTACAACAAAAACTTCCGGAATTACTTTACAAAACGTCCCACCCGGCTCGGCACCGCGGGCACGAAAACTAAAAAAAATCAAACACCGGTGCCCCCTTTAAACATCTTTTTTTTTTATCGGGCGGCACCAAGAAAATTAAATTTTTTTAATATTATTTTTCTTTTTTTCCCTCCTCCCCCAAGCCCCGGGGTTCATCTCCGCGTGGAAATTCCCTCCTCGAAGGAGAGGGAAACATTTTTTCAGAGGAAATCCCAAATCGCGCCGCGGTGGAGCATCGACAGGTGGGTCCGCTCCTTTAAATAATAGAATTAATTTAAAAAAGAAAAATACTAAAACAGTCAAAAAACTCGACGTCCTTCTCCCTCGCGTCCTTCCGCCGGCCGGGGGTGGTCGGCGACGGGGACGGGGACCCCTCCGGAGATGAGGGGACCGTTTTTTTGCCAAATTAATTAGCCTTGACGAGCCGGGTGACGACGTCAGGGTGTCCGTCGGTGTCGTTCCCAGGTCCCCGTCCCCGAGACGCCGCCTTCGAGGCACGCTGGGCCACCGCCGCCCCGTTCCGACCCCCAGATTTCCCCCCTTAATTAATTAATTAATCAAACGACGCGGGGAGCCGGGAAGGAGCGGTGGGATGGGGAGGGAGATCCCGGGGATGGTCCCGTCACCGTTTTTCCTCTCTCCTCTCTCAACGTATTAAAAAATATAAATTTATTCCGAGCGTCTCTGGTGTCTCTCCAAACCCCGACGACGGCGGCGGCGACACCCCCGGCTCTTCGCTGCAGCGAGGAGGAGGAGGTGGGTCCTGCGGCTTCGACGGGGGGGGACACACGAGGAGGAGGAGGAGGAGGAGGAGGATGAAGCCCGGTGGAAGGCGGCACTCGGTCCTAGCCGAGGAAGCAGACGGGTCCCACCTGGAAGCCGAAGCGCTGGCCGGGCTGGCCGAAGTCGCCGACGCGCAGGTCCAGCAGCGGGAGCTGCTCCAGGCGGGGGGTGAGCACCTCCAGCACCGTGCGGGACGTGCCCCTCCGCGTCTGCGGGGAAGGAGGAAGGGGAAGGGGGCGTGTCAGGGGTTGGGGGTTCGTAGAGCGAACCCCGCTCTTCTTCACGGGGTGGGTTGGGAGGGACCTGGAAGGGTCCACCTTGCCCAACGCCCCGCAGCGAGCAGGGACAGCTCGGAGACGGGGCTGCTCAACGCTTTGGCCGTTGCGTCCCAGGAGGGTTTGGGTGGGAGGGGACCTTTAGGGTCATCTCCTCCATGAGAAGGGACATCTCCAACTGGATGAGGTTGCTCAACGCTTCATCTACCGCATCCCAGAAGGATCTGGGTGGGAAGCGACCTTTAAGGTCACCTCCTCCATGGGTGGGGACATCTCTAAGGAGATGAGGTTACCCAACGCTTCATCTACCACATGCCAGAAGGATTGGGGTGGAAAGGGACCTTTAGGGTCGTCTACTCCATGAGGGATCTCCAACCAGATGGGCTTGCTCAGAGCCCAGCCCATCATATCCCAGAAGGATCTGGGTGGGAAGCGACATTTAAGGTCACCTCCTCCATGGGTGGGGACATCTCTAAGGAGATGAGGTTACTCAACGCTTCATCTACCACATCCCAGAAGAGTTTGGGTGAGAAGGGACCTTTAGAGTCATCTGCTCCATGAGAGGGGATGTTTCCAACAGGATGAGGTTGCTCAATGCTTCATCTACCATGTCCCAGAAGGATTTGGGTGGAAAGGGACCTTTAGGGTCATCTGCTCCATGAGGGATCTCCAACCAGATGACATTGCTCAGAGCCCAGTCCATCACATCCCAGAAGGATTTGGGTGGGAGGGGACATCTCTAAAGAGATGAGGTTGCTCAACGCTTCATCTACCACATCCCAGAAGGATCGGGGTGGAAAGGGACCTTTAGGGTCATCTGCTCCATGAGGGATCTCCAACCAGATGACGTTGCTCAGAGTCCAGCCCATCACATCCCAGAAGGATTTAGGTTTGAAGGGACTTTTTAGGGTCATGTCCTCCATGGATGGGGACATCTCCAACCAGATGAGGTTGCTCGACGCTTCATCTACCACATCCCAGAAGGATCTGGGTGAGAAGGGACCTTTGGGATCCTCTCCTCCACAATCCGAGACATCTCCAACCAGATGAGGTTGCTCAGAACCCACCCGACCTGTCCTTGGACACCTCCAGGGACGGAGCTTCTCCGACCTCTCCGGGCAACCTGAGCCGGCGTCCCCCCCTGACCCTCAGCGACCACCCAACACCTTCTCCTTGGCTCCTCCCTCTCTGGGACCCCCCCGAAGGTGAGACCCAACCTTCTCTCCCGCCTTCCATCTCCTCACCGCGCAGCCGTCCGTCACGGCTTTGACGTAAGGGCTGGTGTGGTAGCCCAGCTCCTCCTCGTTGGCGGCCAGGAAGGTGAGGGCGTGCCGGTGGTCGCCGGCGGCCGAGCTGTGCCAGCCCACCGAGCGGTGGCAGTGGTACGTGAAGTTCTGGCGGGCCGAGACGCTGAGGAGCCGCAGGAAGGTCAACTGCACCACGCCGAGGGGCTGGCCCTCCGCGTCCTCGTAGGAGAACTGCGGGAAACCAGGGGGGACACGCGTCAACGCGTTAACGTGTCAACGCGTCAACGGCGGCGACGGAAAATCGGCGCTGGGGGCGGTGAGGACGCCCCCAAGGAGACGTTTGGGCAGGGAGAGATGGTCAGAAAAGCTGATGGGTTCAAAATCAAGTGGGGGACGTTGCTCTTTTTCCCTAGAAAGAGGCACCTCGCCACCCCGGGGGGCTCCACCGGGACCCCCCCACTGCAGTTTGGACCTCGTCCCTTCTGGAAAAAAACCGACGCCCTTACCCTGCGGCCCCCGCGGAACTGACTGAACCACCGCCGCGGCGCCTCCTCCTCTTCCTCCCACGCCGACATCTTCACCTGGAAGGGGAGACGCGGTCGTGAGCGATGCGGGGAGCCCCCCCCCAAAAACGCGCCGAGGAGCCGCCGCCGCCGCCGCCGCTCACCTCCCGGACGTCCTTGCTGGGGAAGACGCAGGTCTCGCCGCCCGCCGTGAAGTTGCAGAAAACCTTGAAGGAATCTCGGGCGCAGCCCTGGTTGGGGTCGATCCAGTAGTCGCCTGCGCGAGGAAGGAGAAAATAAAGAGGAGGGGGCTCGGCGCCGCGGCGCCGCGACGCTCGCCCACCCTCCTCATCCTCGCCGCTCACCGTCGCGCAGCCCCGGGCGGCTGAGCCGAAGGTCCTGGCACGTGCGGGCGGGGTTGTCCCTGGTGCCCATGGGGCGCCGCAGCCCCTCGATCTCCTGCTTGAGTGAGCTGAGGGAGCCGAAAATCTCCTCCACGCCGTCGCCGGCCGCTCGCTCCGCGTCCCTGCCTTCCTCCTCCTCCTCCTCCTCGCCCAGCGGCTCGCTGGCGTCGATGGAGCGCTTGCTCTTCTTGGGCAGCTGGATGGGCAGCGGCTGGATCACCTCGCCGGGGGGGGCCCTGCGCCACCGCGACACCGTCAGCGCTGGGTGGGGGGGGGCGGGCTGCGATGTGCCCACCCCCCTCTAAAAAATAAAACCCCCTCCAGACCGGACGCGTCGTTTCGAGCCGCTCACCGGGTGGCCGGGGGGTCCCGGGGGTCCGCGTTCTCCTTTGGGTCCCGCTTGGCCCTAAAGGAAAGAGATTCTCGGAGATGTTGGGGGGGGGGATATAAAATTGGGGGGGGGGGGGTGACAGGGTGGCGGGGCGCTTACCGTGGCTCCCTTGGCACCTTTGGGACCGGCGGGGCCCTGCGAAGCAACGTCAGAGCTGTCAGTGATTGCGGGGGGGGGAAGGGGGGCACAGCAGCCCCCTCCAACCCCCAAAAAAAGATGAGAGAGGGGGAGTGAGGTGGGGGGGGGGGGGGCACTCACGGGGAGTCCGGGGGGGCCGACGGGGCCGATGGGGCCGGTGGCACCGGGGATGCCCTGGGGGGAGACGAAGAGATCGGAGTGAAAAACCTCCCGCAGAGCCTCCCCCCCTTTATGATATAATATAATATAATATAATATAATATAATATATAATATAATATAATATAATATAATATAATATAATATAATATAATATAATATAATATAATATAATATAATATATAATGTAATGTAATGTAATATAATATAATATAATGTAATATAATATAACAATGAATAGAATAGAATAGAATAGAACGTAATGTAATGTAATATAATGTAATACAATATAATATAATATGATATAACATAACATAACATAATATAATATATTATAATATATCGTATCATATCATATCATATAATATCATCTAACATAATATAACATAATATAACATAATATAACATAATATAACATAATATAACAGAATATAATATAATATAATATAATATAATATAATATAATATAATATAATATAATATAATACAATATAATACAATATAATACAATATAATACAATATAATATAATATAATAATGGGGGGCTGGACTAAATGATCTTTGGAGGTCCCTTCCCACCCCTGACATTCTGTGATTCTGTGAATATATTGTAATATAATATCATATAATATCATATAATTTCATATACTTTCCTATAATATCATATGTTATTATATAATATATAATTTAATATGATATATAATATCATATAATATCGTGTAATATATCATATAACATAATATAACATATAATATAATATAATATAATATAATATAATATAATATAATATAATATAATACAATATAATATAGTACCACATTATATAATCCCACCCTATGTCGCCCCCCACTGCACTCTGTCCCCGTCCCCCGTCCCCCCCAAAAACTCACGGTTTCTCCTTTCTGCCCCGGCGAGCCGTGGGGGCCGGGGAGGCCGCGGTCTCCCTTCTCCCCCTGCTCCCCCGGGGGTCCGATGAGACCGATGAGACCGGGGTGACCCTGGAGGGGGGGAGGGGGGCACAAGCGTTGATCAGCTGGAAACGGTCCCCCCCGCCCCAACGCCAGCCCCCCCCAAATTTAGGGGGGGGGTCTCTCATCTCTCACCTTCTCTCCTTTGGCACCGGTGTCACCTTTGAGGCCGGGGAGCCCCGGGGGTCCCTGTGGGGGTACAGGTGAAGTGAGGGGGGGCACAGAAAGGGGGATACGTCCCCCCCCACCGTACTGGGGGGGGGTGACAGCGGGGTGGGGAGGGGGTGTCACACTCACCACTGGTCCCGGTGGTCCCGCCTGGCCCGTGGTCCCCGGTTTGCCTTGTTCTCCCTGCGGGGGCCAGAGGATGAGGGGAGTCCCCTCGGCTCGGGGTGACAACGTGCCCCCTGTCCCCATGTCCCCCCCCCGCGATGTCCCCCCCCCCCCCCAGCGTGTCACTCACCACCGAGCCGGGCAGACCCCGGAGCCCGTCGGGTCCCTGCTTGCCAGGCAGACCCTGGGGACCCACGGCGCCCGTCTTGCCGGGGGCGCCCACGGCACCCGCTTCGCCCTGCGGGGACAAGGCGGGTCAGGGATGTCCCCAAACGTGGGGGTGAGGCTGCGGTGTTCCCCCCCGTGGGGAGCAAAGGTGGGGGGGGGGCGGTGTCACCGGATCGCTCACCTTGGCGCCCTTCTCACCCTGACGCCCCTCGGGGCCGGGGGAGCCGGCTGGGCCCTGCGGGGAGGAGAGGAGGTGACATGGGATGGGGACATCAGGACGGGCACATCGGGGTGGGTGGCACGGGATGGGGACATCAGGACATCGGGGTGGGTGGCACAGCACGTGGAATGGGATAGGGACATCTGGACGGGGACATCGGGGTGGGTGGCACAGGACGTGGAGTGGGATGGGGACATCTGGACGGGGACATTGAGGTGGGTGGCACAGGACGTGGAATGGGATGGGGACATCTGGACGGGGACATCGGGGTGGGTGGCACAGGACGTGGAATGGGATGGGGACATCTGGATGGGGACATCAGGGTGGGTGGCACAGGACGTGGAGTGGGATGGGGACATCGGGGTGGGTGGCATGGGACAGGGGCATGGGGATGGGGACATCAGGGTGGGGATATAAGGGTGGGTGGCACGGGACAGGGACAGGGGGTTGGGGACCTTGGGATGGGGACATTGGAGTGGGGACATCGGGGTGGGTGGCACAGGACAGGGACATGGGAATGGGGACATCGGGGTGGCTGGCACGGGACAGGGACACGGGGATGGGGACCTTGGGATGGGGACATTGGAGTGGGGACATCGGGGTGGGTGGCACGGGACAGGGACAGAGGGATGGGGACATCGGAGTGGGTGGCACAGGATAGGGACATGGGGAAGGGGACATCAGAGTGGGGACATCGGGGTGGGTGGCCCAGGCATGGGACGGGGACGTCGGCGCAGGATGGGGACAGGACAGGTGACACGGGGCCATCAGGACGTGTCCCCGGTGTCCCCCCGCACTCACCCTCTTGCCCAGGGGCCCGGGGGGGCCGTTCTCTCCGGTGGGACCCGGCGAGCCCTGAGGAGGAAGAGGAGCAGCCTCAACCTCACCCCAAAACTCGGGGAGGGGGGGGGACACCCCTGAAACCTCGAAGTGTCCCCAAATCGAGGGTGACAGGCTGGGGGGGACACATGGGAATGAGGGGGGGGGACACGCACCGGCTCCCCCGGCTCGCCGTCCTCGCCGCGCTCGCCCTTGGCGCCGTCCTGGCCCTGTGGGGAGAGAAAAAAATTAACACCCCCCCCCAAAAAAAATTAAAAATCCCAATTTTTGGGGGTGGGGACGTCCCCACCGAGAGGGGGGGGGACACACACAGATGTCACTTACCCTGGGACCCATCTCTCCGGGGGGGCCGGGGTCGCCGGGGAAGCCCACGGGACCCTGGAAGAGAAGGAATCTTGGTGGCCCCCTCCTCAAAAAAAATAAAGGGGGGGGGGACACAGCACCCAGAGGGGGACATGGAGGGGGGGACACGTCACTCACGGGGTTGCCCTTGGGGCCATCGTCACCGGGGGGGCCTTTTCCTCCGGGGGGGCCGGCGGCCCCCGCAGCTCCAGCCTCGCCCTTCTCGCCTCGATCCCCTCGGGGACCCTGTTGGTGGGGGGGGGCAAGGGGGGGTCAGCGGTTGCGGGGAGGGGGGGGGGGGACAGATTTATTTTTGGGGGGGGGGGGTGTGTCACCTTGACTCCCGGCTCGCCTTGGATTCCTGGCGCCCCCGATTCGCCGGGGTCGCCCTAAAATGAGAGAAAAAAGAGAAAAATTAATGCCCCCCCCCCTTATAACCCGTTAGTGCCCCCCCCCAAATAATATTGCCCCCCCCCAAATAATATTGCCCCCCCCCCCAAATAATATTGCCCCCCCCCAATAAAGAATTCGACCCCCACGAACCTTTTCACCGGGTGGTCCCAAGTTGCCGACGCCTCCGGGGGGGGCCTTGGGGTCCCTGGGGGGGGGGACATGACACACACAGAGAGTGTCACCCCCTGAGGGTTGTGCCCCCCCCCAAAAAAAAAAGTGGGGGGCAAGGGGTGGGGGGGGGTCACTTACGTCAGCTCCGGAGGGTCCTGCTGGGCCGCGGGGGCCTGGGGGGCCGGGGGGGCCCTGGAGGGGGGGGGGGAAAGAAGAGAGGGAGGGTGGTTTTGGGGGGTCCCCACCCTCAATGATTTTGGGGAGGGGGGGGGTAAAAAAGGGGGGGGGGGGTGTCACTCACCATGGGACCCACGTCGCCCGTCTCGCCCTTCTCGCCGGCGGGACCCGGCAAACCCTGGGGGGGGGGTAAAAAAGGGGGGAGGGGGGGTAAAAAGGCGGGGGCACAATTGGGGGGAGGGCAAGGGGGGGGCACGGAGGGGTGGAGGGGGTAGAAAGGGGGGGGGGCACAAGGGGGGGTAAAATGGGGGGTACAAGGGGTGGGGGGGTAAAAAGGGGGGTACAACGGGTTGGGGGGTAAAAAGGGGGGGCACAGTGGGGTGGGGGTAAAAAGGGGGGCACAAAGGGGGGTCAAAAGGGGGGGCACAAGGGGGTGGGGAGGTAAAAAGAGGGGGGGGGAATGAGGGGGGGGGGCATATAGAGGGTGGTGGGGGGTAAAAAGGGGGGC
>JAJGST010000130.1:0-26508 GCA_020746105.1 Trogon surrucura
CTTGAAATTAGGCTTATTCTGAGCATAACAGCTTTTAAGGTTCCCATTCAGATCTAAAAGTTGCCGCTTAGAGCTGTATTTTTATTTGAAAACACAATAAAAAATCCTAATATAAGAAGTTTTAATTTTTTTTCTATCATTAGAAGAGGTGAGATGTTGTCTGACAAAGTTAATTATTTCAACTGCTGCCAAAGAACTGAGAAATTAGTGGACAAAAGCAATGAAGAAGGTTAAATAAATCTGAATTTTAACAGGGCAGTTATTTTACTTTCTTTTTCTAAAAAATAATCTTAGAGCACTAACATGACACATTCTGACCAGCATCTATATTCGTCTTGTGTATAATACTCAAGAACATCCATTTTATTGGTTTCTTATCCCAAAGTTTACATATGAAAACCCTTTAGTACAAGTATAATGGCCTGCAATAACTCCTACTTTCCTCTTTGTGTGTCACACTGCATCAGTGGGCTTAATAAATCTGAAGTCCACGCTTTCCTTCTTGGGATCTTCACAGCAGATAAATCATTATCCAACTCCAATTTCCAGTTTATCTTACAGTGATGACATAATGCCCAAGGTTCAATTACATACATCAGATTTTGTTATAGACTTGTAGAATCATAGAATGTGTTGAACTAGAAGGGACCTCTTTTTAAAGACCATCTAGTCCAAGCCCCCTGCAGTGAGCAGGGACATCTTTAATTAGATCAGGTTGGTCAGAGCCACATTGGAATGGTTTGAGTCTGCTGGTGTTTTTGTAAAAGTGTAGGTAGGATGGTGTGAAGCTTCAGGAGCCTCTCCCACCCCCAGGTAAGATTCGGAGCTACGTTTGGCCAGGGCCAGGCCAATCAGCTTCTGCCATCAAGATATTTAAGAGGAGATCCCACTGTTCTATCTGTCGCTTTTGGTTTAGTCTCATCTTTAATGTCCTGTCTTTAATGTTGGGGAGGTGTGTTTTTTTTCTTTTGGAGGAGGAGGTGAGAGGAGAACAAAGGAACATGGTCCTGAGAGGAAAAAGAGGGAAAGAGGTCCCGAAGGAGAAGGAGAGGGAGAAGGCTGCTGAAGCAGAACCTTTCCCTGAAGCCCCATAGTGGCTGAGATGGCAGGAAGGGGATTGGCTGCCAGCTGGGGGAATCGATGGTGGTGAGAACCTTCAGGATGCATCAGTGTGTGCAGAGCCCCATGTGAGAGGGAAGAGAGACTGAGCATCAGCAGGGAATGTGCCTGAAGCAATCCATGGCCCCAAGGCGCTCGTGAGGAGGAAGAGGATTGTGTCTTGTGAGGTGGGCATCACGCGGCAGGAAGGACAGACTGCAAGGAGCCCTCTTTCTCAAGGAGGAGCTGCCATGGACAAAGAGTGATGGCCAGATGGACTGCAACCCCCACTTTCTGCCCCCCCTGCACTGATGGATGGGAAGAGGTAGCCAGGAAGGGAGAGGTGGGAGCAAAGTGTATTTAAAATTGGGTCGTGTTTATTGATGTATCCCTCTCATCATAGAATCATAGAATCATAGAATGTTCCTACTTTGTAAATGGTAGTGGTGAATTAAATCTGATTTTCTCCTCAAGTTGTTCTGGTTCTTTATCTGTCATTGTAAACTGTAGATTATTACCCTTGTTAACCTTAATCTCAAATCCTTGAGCCTTTTTAGTTGAATTATGCAACCAAATGTTGTATAATATTGCTATCAGCTCATTTGTGAAGTAGTGAAGGAAAGATATAACTCAGATACAATATCATATCTGCTCATATTTGCTCATTAGCTACAGATGTAACTTAGATAAAATGTCATCTCTAATGAAGACAACATGCCATCCGAAAATATACATATATATATCCTTCCCTGTTTAGATGCAGGTTGTCAAGGCCATAAAACCAGGTGATTGGTCTTGTTAGAGTGTGTGGACAAATGTGTGGTCAAAACCAAACAGCTAGAGTGACTTCCTTGCATTCCTCTTGAGCCCTGGCTAGGCTTTAGGTGAAATCCAGCAGGGAATGAAACCAGATGTTCACAGAATCACAGAGTGTTAGAGGTTGGAAGGGACCTCAAAGATCATCCAGTCCAACCACCCTGCCAGAGCAGGACCACCTACAGTAGAGAGCACAGGAACACATCCAGGCGGGTTTTGAATGTCTCCAGAGAAGGAGATTCCACAACCTCCCCGGGCAGCCTGTTCCAGTGCTCCGTCACCCTCACTGTGAAAAAGTTTTTTCTCATATTTTTATGGAACCTCCTATGTTCCAGCTTCCACCTGTTGCCCCTTGTCCTGTCAATGGATGCCGCTGAAAAGAGCCTGGCTCCATCCTCCTGACATCCCGCCTTGACATATTTATAAACATGACTGAGGTCACCCCTCAGCCTCCTCTTCTCCAAGCTAGAGAGACCCAGCTCCTTCAGCTTTTCCTCACAAGAGAGATGTTCCACTCCCTTAATCATCTTTGTGGCTCTACACTGGACTCGTTCCTGTGTTTGAAGGTGTGCTGACTTCTTTATTCACCAGTATGGAAGATACCTGTCTTGCAAATGGTAGAATTTGCAGTCCCAGGGTAAGTGGAATCTAGGCATGTGCTTCTGCACTCAGGGTCAGTTGCGAGCTGCATCTCAGCACAACAAGGACTTGTGCATTTTTTTGTAGTTTAGTTTTCTTCTTTTGAGCAGATAAGAGACAACTGAAGTTAAAAACTAGAGAATAGTTAGAACTGGAATCATTTAGAAGCTTGTGAAAATTTTCAACACCAGGTTGTAAAAGTTTAGGTGTTGTACGTGGAGGTTCCGTACCAGCTCAGGGCAGTTACTGCTAAAGAATGTGAGAGACTGGATTTTACATTTTCAAACACTGATATTAAGTCTGTTTACATTAGTAGAGCATAAACCTTCAACCTTGAGAAATTCTATGATTTAGAAAGCTGAGGACAAAATCATGGACCAATTTCTAAATTAACACTTCGTGCTTTAAGACAGTGGTTCCTTTTAACCTCTTCCAATAAGACCTGGGTGCTCTCTATTTTCCTATTCCTTCTTCTTAGAAACATAGATCATGTTACTGGACATGGAGCCATAGATTGTAACTCTTCCCATGTGACCATCCAGGCAATTCCTTGTCCATCCACTAGTCCAATCATCAAACCCTGCTTAGCTTCACCCTGCTTAGATAAACCCAGTTTAGCTGCAAGAATGTGGTGGGTGACTGTGTCAAAGGATTTACAAAAGTCCAGGCAGATGACATCTGGAGCTTGTCCCTTTTCCATGGACACTGCCACACCATCACAGAAGGCCACTAGATTAGTCAGGCATGATTTGCCAATGCTGCAGCCACGCTGGCTGTCTCTCACCACCTCCCTGTCTTCCGTATGTCTCAGTGTATCTTCCAGAAGATCTGTTCCATGGTACTGCTGGGTACAGAGGAGAGGCTGACAGGTCAGCATGTGTTCATTAAACTTGCAGTTCCTTAAAGAGTGCCATATGAATTTGGGGGGACTTTCCACAGATTGTCACATTTGTCAAGCTGTGATGTGCTAGAAAATAAAGAAAATGAAAAAAAGTGAATGGTTGTTCCTCGATGTTGTGCTGCTTACATTTCTCTTCAGTAATAAGCCAGGATTTTGGTCACTGATCAGGCTGTGAGATGCTTTGAGTGAAACCTTCAACTTGTATCTCTGAAACTTATGTAAATGTCAGCCTGAGAGAGATGCAAAGAAGTGATAATGTGAATTTCTCAGAGCGTCTCTGTTGCAGTTTAACACTGGTAGCTCAGTTTCCCCCAAGCTGCTTGCTCACTCCCCCCAGGCAGGGTGAGGAGGAGAATCAGAGGGTAAAAATAGGAAAACTCATGGGTTGAGATAGAGACAGTTTAAAAGGTAAAGCTTGTGTGCACAAGCAAAGCAAAATGAGAAATTTCTTCCCCACAATCCCGTAGGCAGGCAGGTGTTCAGCCATCTCCATGAGAGCAGGGCTCCATTTTTGATCAAAATGAAAACCATCTGTGTGGTTGTTGCCTTCATGCTTTTGTCTGTAGCCAACAGCATTCATTCAGTCCAGTTATGAAGCAGATATCATAGAATCATAGAATTATAGAATGGCTTAGGAAGTGACCTTAGAAATCATCTAATTCAACCTCCCTGTCACGGGCAGGGACATCTCTCAACTAGACCAGGTTGCTCAAGGCCTCATCCAATCCAGCCTTGAACACCTCCAGGGAGGGGGCAGCCACAACATCTCTGGGCAATCTATTCCAAAGTCTTGCCACCCTCGTACTGAAGAATTTTTTCCTAAGATCCAATCTAAATCTATTCTCCTTAAATCCACTTCTCCTTGTCCTATCGGTGGACGCTCTTGTAAAAAGTCCCTCCCCAGCCTTCCTGTAGGTTCCCTTCAGGTACTGGAAGGCAGTTATAAGGTCACCCCAAAGTCTTCTCTTTTCAAGACTGAACAATCCCAGCTCCCGCAGCCTGTCCTCGCAGCAGAGGTGCTCCAACCCCTGGATCATCTTTGTGGCCCTCCTCTGAACACGTTCCAACAGTTCTATGTCTCTCTTACGGTGGGGACACCAGAACTGGACACAGTATTCGAGGTGGGGTCTCACAAGAGCAGAGTAAAGGGGGAGAATCACCTCTCTTGACCTGCTGGCCACACTCCTCTTGATGCATCCCAGGATGCCGTTGGCCTTCTGGGCTGCATGAGCGCACTGCCGGCTCATGTTGAGCTTCTCATCTATCAACACCCCCAAGTCCTTCTCTTCAGAGCTACTCTCAACCCACTCTGTGCCCAGTTTGTATTTATGCCTGCAATGACTGAGTCCTGGCTTCAATTGCAAAATAGATCTTCTCAGTAGCAGGTGAAAAACATGACTTTGTTTGCTTTTAAAATTTATTTTTTCTCCTGAAATTGCGAATCCACAAACTCAATTTTTTCATGGGAAAGTCAGGCCAGTCTCATTTTGTCTCTTGCAAAGACAGTAATAAAGAACCTGTAATTGGCACTTTGCTGCTGATTCTGTAAGTGATGCATGATCAAAGACAGAATCCAGCTCATATTTTTGTGGGTGCGCTGGTGCTGCTCTGTTGCTTAAAATTTATTTCAGTCAGCAAAGATGGCAGATACAAATCTGCATGTGCATAGAAAGGATTTCTTGAATCAGAGTAGACCATTTCATTCAAAGATAATTTTCAGTGTAGAGCTACATTTTATTACAGTCCTAGGAGGAGAACAGAAGAATATTATAACGCTTAAATTAGTTTATAAATACTATCCTTTAAATATTTATCTGTCTTATCTCCCACAATTGTCAGGGATCTTTTTTTTCATAAGATTTGCAGCCCTTGGCTTTTGATCATGACTAGGAACGACAGCAAGCAAGCCATATTTTTCTTGGTATTTCCACACCACCTATTACAAGGTACTTGCCAGATGATATCCCTCATTTCTTAACTCTGGGCTGCAACTGAAACATAGAGCACACGGCCAATGAAAGGAAATTGGCTGAAAACGCAGCTTTGATGTGCCATACTTCCCTGCTCCTTGACTAGGGCAGCCTGACCAAGTCACTGGAAGTCAATGGGATGTTGCTGTAAATTGCATCAGTTCCTGGTTGTTACTCAGTAAGAGGTTCTATTTGGTGGCAGTATCACTTTTAAGATGATTCTTCCTTTACCTGTGTAGTAGAAGATGCTCTCTTCTCAGCTGGATGATGCTGTCTACTTGAGAAGGGAACAGACCCAGGTGCCCCCTCTCCCCGGTTCTCTCTGAGCTGAGCAGCAGCTCTGCTCTGTGGTGGGTTATGGGCTTTCAGAGCAGGCAAGGGTACCTGAAAGCAACACACTGAACACTCTTGATTGTTTTGACAAAATATTAATGTCCAGATAAGCAGTGTCAATATTTCTGGAATGCTGGTTTCTCTCATGCACTGTAGAAGGCATGTAGTATGTCTTTGCGATCTGCTTCTTTAAAATAACAGAAACAAATTCACCAGAGAGAAGCCTTTCAGAAAGCCACATGGTGTCAGATATAGGGTGGGTTTTTTTCCAGAAGTAAAAGAGTGTAGAAAAAAAAAGATCATAGGCAGCAAGTCTGCAAAGATTCCGTCTGAGTCCACGCTGAAGAGGGATCCAGATCTGAGAAGTGCCTTTTGCTTCTTTGCTTTTTTTTCCCCTCCAAGCTCTCTCCTATGCCTTCCATGCCTAAGAAATACAACACAAACAAAAATTCATGACTGGACCTTAGTAAACACATTTCCCCCTTGCTTACCGGTCTGCAAACTTATGAGTTACTGAAAAGAAGATATGAGTCAAAAGATTCCAAAAATGAACAAAGTTGCCATTTAAAAGCATAAAGCTGTCCCACTGATCAATTTTATTGCCAAGAACAAGACGTTAAGATCATCCATTTAGATGTTTGCTTAATTGATTTTGATTTTGATTTCATACTTGCTTTTTAACAGAATTTTTCTGCTTGCTAAACTCTGTCTTCAGAGAGAAAACGGTTGTTAAAGATTCATTACTTCATCTTTTACTTGTAAGATTTTTAATAAACTACAACTTGTGGACACATATTTGATCATATTTTGCAAAAAGAGAATTTAGTTTTAGAAAATTACATTCATTTGCTATTGTATTTCTTGTAATGACCTCTGAAGGCCAGATCTTGATGAGCTGTGTTTAAACAATAATAAATTTGCTTTCTTGTCATGTTTCATGTTTTTTCAGAACAATTTGGTTTTCTGTGAGAACATGAAATGTTCTATGAATATATTTAGTATGTTTCCTCTTTAGCATTTCACCCACTAACTCACATTTATGACTGTCAAGTGATAAGTTTGGTTTCATAAAACTTTTGTAAAACTTTAGGATGTCATAGCAGATATTTTAAAGGAACAAGAAAATAGATAAGTTTTGCTACTTTTAGATTTCCAGGTGCCTCATTGTTGACTATATTTGCTAGTTGGACCAACTTCTTACATGAAGATGTTATGGACTCTAAACACATCTGCAGAAGTATGTAAAATACTGTTGTAATTGGAAATGTATTTGAGAGTTATCAGGCTGCTATAGAATTATAGGACCTTGATAGTTTGACATAGCTGACCTAGAAACAGAGAAGGGAGGAAGTGCTTATGCAACCTGTTTAACACTTCCTTTTTTATTTGCCTTAATTAAAGATGAAAATTAAAAATTTAAGCAGCTGATGTAAAAAAATAGTTGTGAAAGAGTTTTCACCCATTTAAAATTAAAGAGGGTGTTGAAATGGAACAGAAAAATGAAGATATGATGGCTAATATCTTTGAGAAAACTACAAGAACTGGGCAAAAAAAGTGGGTAGTAGGTAAATTATATAGATTATACATCTAAAGATCTACATCTATACATCTTTTATTTACCTAAAAAAGATAATGCTAGTACTTTCTAAATGATTTTTTTTTTCCATATATTGTTTTGTTCCCCTTGTCCTTGCTTTTCATTTTGCATTTCAGATGTATTCTACAACCTGAAATAGAATAGTATTTATCCCAACATGACTCTACATATTTTTACATTTTTAGTTGGCCAAAGTGAGAAAAAATGTTCAAAGCAAATCAAAATAATCCAACACAGGATACACACTGGTCCTTGAAATGCACAATTTGTGATTGAAACTTCATGTCCTCTTTCATTGAATGGTATTGTAAAGGAATGTAACACAAATTATAAGATTCTGAAGGCTGAAGTTTATTGTAATTTAGGGCAGCGGAAAGATGTCTGAATCAGAAAGTAGAAGCTTATTTTTTGCTCTCTTTTTTTAGAGTGAAGTGTCTGGACACCAAGTTATGTACACAAAAAAAAATCAAAAAGTGAAAGCTGTATATAGGAAATATGTTGATTTTAAAAAGTAAGTCATCTCATTTTTGATGCATTGTCCTAAATCACCCAGATTTCCTTTTCAACTTTCTAATTCCTCAGGTCTCCTGATTTAGGTGGGTTTTTTGTGCAGATACATTGGTGGGGTCACTGACTAAGGCTTTGTTTATGCAACTCTCCCTCTGTTTGAAAACAGAACGTGATGAAAAAGGACTCATGGATATCAGATGGAAAAGTAGAATCTTGTTTTAATTTCGGATTATGTGACTGCTTAAGGCATCCTTGCTATGACTTGTTACTAGAGGGGAGAGAAACAGTTACTTTCCTTCTGAGAGGTCTTTATGAAGTGGCCTGACATGCTAGCCTGCAAGTGTCTACTACATTCCCAGTGCTACAAGAGTAAAGTAATCAATTTTTTATTGTAAAAGTAGCTAAGACTTGTAATATACAAAGATATTTGTAGTCAAAATACTCTTCAATTGCAATTAAAAAAAGGAAGGGGTTGAGTTCAGGTATGGAAGATAGAGACAGGAGATGTCATCCTCTAAGATTAGGTGCGCTAGAGCTCAGTTTTTGATAAATGTAAACACCAAGAATGTTGCTTGTTATAAAGACAGGCATGTTACTATGGTGACAACTGCATGATTCAAAATTGCATATGTCCTGTTACTTGAATAATGCCTGCAGTGAGTAAGTAGGATGCATGCACTTGCCATAACTTCCAAAAACAGCCTTGGTAAGACATGAGATTTTGCATAGTAATCAATTTTAAAGAATATCCTGCTGATGAATAGGTCATTTAGAAACAGTTATTTTGTAATTTGTTAGTTGTGCAGTAGTTCAAGTATGATACCTGTACTCTGATGAATATTCATATCATTCCACTAATCTGGATATTTCATAAACTATAGATACATTTTGGCTCGCTATGTCCAGTGCTGCTAAAATTTCCTAAATTATTTACCAGACTATGAAAGTTCGTTTCCAAAAAGTGAATACCATCTCAAACTAGTGTTCAAATGCCAATATGCATTTATAAACCTTGTAGACTCTCAGTAAAATTAACTATAGCATTTTAACTTAAAAATTGTTAAAGAAACTGGTAGCAATCTGTCTTTTTCTTTTTCACCATACATATTTTCAGTTTTCTTACAACAATGCTATCTGCTGGTGTTAAATGTTGATAAGCCAACACTAGGATTAATACTTATTTCTGGGACAGAAATTATTTCATTTAGAACAGGTAATACATTGCACTACATCCTTGGGAAGATGCAAGGCCCCTGTTGTCTACGCCTAACCCTTCTTGTAATGTAACAATGTACTCAATTTGCTTTCAGCTCTGAGCTGTATAGGGCAAGAAATGATTAAAATAATCCAACAGATATTCCAACGATAAAAATATACTAGAATATGTGGCAGTGGTTGATAACATTCTATTCAGCTTTTTGCTTTAAAAGATGAACCATCTTTGAGGGGAGGAGGGTCACAACAAGCTGCATTTCCTTCAGGAGATAACGACTGTGTGAAAAAGCATAAAATAACAGTTATTATCTAAAGATTCTACATCAAGTCATGCAAATACTGGTTGCTTAGTGATTACCATGGTGTAAGACAGCACTGGACTGTAGTAATCTTTCAGTAATAACTAACCAGTTCCTCCAAAAGTATCAAGAAACTTGTTACAAGACTTTCAATTTTTTGTTGTGTTGAAGAGTATCAAACTATGCTTCA
Organism: Trogon surrucura; assembly: GCA_020746105.1. NCBI lineage: Eukaryota > Metazoa > Chordata > Aves > Trogoniformes > Trogonidae > Trogon > Trogon surrucura. The sequence goes on from JAJGST010000130.1 coordinate 9,569, forward strand.
AAATATTGTTCCCCACCTTCAGTCCACAAAATGGGCCTTCACTAATTTGGATATATGGATGCCCTGAGAACTGGCCTGCTTATACTTATGATTAGCTATTGACAGGTCCGGTGTTTATGATGTGTCAGATACTGATATGTTACCTATTTAACAATCTCTGTTGATGAAAGTGAGTGCTAATATGATGAAATTAATTTAAAAGATCCAAGAAATAACAAGTTGTAAAATACAGTCTTTCTCTTCCCATATACAGAGTGGAAAGTATTCATATTGGGAATCTGACAGTCAATCCAATAAAACTATCATAATATATATGCATCAGAAAAAGCTACCATTAACTGAAATATTTTGATGAAGCATAAGTTTGTGTAATTTTGTTAATTTTTTCTTCGTCACTAGTCTTCTGTAATTTCTATGTTCTTAGTCTCCATGCCTAAAACCCCATGCTATCACACATAGATATGTATGTACCTATGCTATCATACACATGATTGCTGTGAAGGGTGTATCATTATTTCCACTCCTGTTTTCTCTTTGTTCTGTTGCATAACTACAGTATGTGGCTATTCGGAAAAGAAAATGATTGTATTAGAGAGAATATTTTCATAATATGGTGAGGATTACCCAGGACAATAAGCCTGAAACAAGAAGATGAACTTGCTGACATGGCTCAGAACTTCTGAAGTAAAGATTTGTCCTGGTTTGAGAGCACCAGGATAAAAGTTCTCCGGGTTTGCCTGGACCACATGGCAATCACAACAGGGAATGGGGGGGGGCAGCTGTGCCTGTGAGGAGGAGAGGATGGTTCAGGTGACCCAAATGGATCAAGCACGATATTTGTTCCCATACGCTCAGTATAAAACAGCCTTAAGAAGAACCCTGAGGCTTTTAGTGCTTGCTGTGCTGGAAGGATTGTTGTTGGCTGTTTGTCATCTCTCCTTGTGCCACTGGTGTTCCTGCCTCCTGTTTTTATGCTACAGAAGAACACCATTCACCGGGACAGATCAGCTTCTCCTGCTTCTCTGGGTAGGAGCAGTACAGCTGCGACAAGGCTTCCTGTTCTAGTATTTTTTTGGGCTGTCATCAGGACTCTGGGCTCGTGTGCTCCCATCTGCTGCTGAGTCCAGTCTGGGATTTTCCGACTTTGGGCCTAGTTGCTATCTGGAAGGTGTGGGTTCCGTATTAATGCATTCTCTTGTATATTTGAGTACATTTGAATACTTGTATTTATCTGTATTTAGTTCATTATATATCTGTATTTAGTTCAGTATCTTCATTGTTATTGTTAGTATTATTTTCTTTTTCATTAAACTGATTCAAGGGTTTTTTTTCCCAACCTCCAAATCTCTCTGCCTGGTTCTCCTATTGTCCTTCCCTGGGAGGGTGGTGGGGGGATCACAGAGAGTGTATGTCAGAGCTTAGTGGCTGTCCCAGTCCTAAACTTTGACAAGTCTATTAACCAAAAGGCAACCATACTGGAAAATTTCTCCTCTACAGTTGAGTAAACTTAAGCATGATTTTTCTCTCAAGGAACTGCCTAAACAAAGACATGACCTCAATAAATACTAATTTTTATATGAATATCAGAGGAGAAACCGAGAAAGATAATCAGATGCATTTGCTATAGTATCAAGGCTCCAGTGGGCCCTATTCTATAAAATTAATATATGCTCTGTTCATAAGATTTTTTTTCACTGGTGGCAGACACAATAAATTACATTGTCTTCTGTTTTCACTAGTTAAACTTTGCTAAATCACCATCTCTCTCGGATAATGAAAACTTGAGAATATGTGTTAAACCCATGTAAACTGAGAATATTTAAGGTGATAAAGTATATTATGTTAAACTGAGTGGTTGTAAAGCTTTTTTTGAGTACTTTAATTAGAAATGCTTAGTTGCCAGGGAGCCAGCCATGAGGTCAAAAAGAATTAGTGGTGATCATAAACAGATACTGATACAAATGAAACATGCATAGAAATATTTCATTATTTTGATGCCAGTCCAAATGTTATATGCCATGTAGGAACATAAAACATGTCACTGCACCTTACCCTCTCCAGACACTTACAAATGTCAGAAAACAGATTATTCATCCATGTTTTTGATATCGTGTAATGGTCTGTTGAAAGTTAAAAAGCATAATAACCTTAGGAAGACTCTATGCTCCTTGTAGAGATCAGGGCACTGCAAACAGACCTGATAAAGAGGTGCACTGTATGAAACACCAAACAGAAATGTATTCTTTCAGATTAGTTGGTGGAATGAAAGGTGAAGGCAAAGCACACAAGTAGAAGTGTAGGTTTATTCTTGGCCCATGGAACTGAAGGCTTTGAGTGGCAGAGCTGAAATTTATTGCTACTGTAGATATGACAGATTGAAATCTATCACAGTGTGTCCTTAATATATTCTAGAACTTTTGGAAGAGGTAATATTATAAATAAAATTCTAGCATTTTCGTGGAAAACAAAAAATCTCAGAAGAGTCTGGAAGACCGAGCACTGGCACAGGTTCTCCAGAGATACTGTGAAGTCTTTATCCTTGGAGTTACTTAAAAGCTCTTTGAACATGGTCCTGAGCAACCTGCTCTAGGTGATCCTGCTTGAGCAGGTGAGATGGACCCCATGACCTCCAGAGGTCCTTTCCAATCTTAACCATTCTGTGATTTAAGTATTTAATTAAAAATTCTTATGAAAAAATATGAAGAGAAATTACTGAAAATATTGTTCTGTTTTTACTAAGTCAAATATACTCAACAGTCTGTTGTAACTCTAATGTCATCTATATACCTGTGTGGGCAGTTGACCCAATAATTTTAAAGTTTCGGTGGCTATTTTTGAAATGTTCTTCCTCAAGGACATTGCTTCTCTACCACAGATGGTTCCAGCTGGTCCCACAGCAGCTCCACCACAGGACACAGCTGAGTTCATCACCCAAGTGTGTGGTGCTTCTGTGAAAGTTCATTTAAGAAATAGTGGTAAACACAGAGGGGGAAAAAACATCAAGACCAGAGGGGAGAGAGGTGCTCCATCGCAGAGCACGCCCACCTGAAGGGCCTGTGAAGAACTGTTCTTGGGGCAGAGGAAATGAGTAAGAAAGAAGGAGCACCAAGTAAAAAGAGTGAGAAATCAGTGGCAGAGAGAAACTGCTGTGCCCTGACCCCAGCTTTCTGCACTACCTGTAACTTTGGCAAAGGGATGGAGCATAACCTGCAGTGATGACTGGGGGCATGGAGACTGGGAATGTATGAGGCAGATGTCTGGGGTGAGCCTGAGCCTGGCAAAGATGGAGGAAAGGTGTCTTCCTTAGGTGTTTAAATGTTTGTCCTTTTTGTTTTGCAATACCCAATTAAATGTTTAAAATTAAGTCAAATTCCCAATGCATGCTTTCCTGTGTGGCCTGCCCTTGGTGATACTGCTCTGGCAAGGGAGCTGGACTAGATGATCTCTAGAGGTCCCTTCCAACCCCTAGCATTCTATGATTCTGTGATTCTATGCTGAGTCTGTTTTGTTTGTGGTGGTTAAGCCCACGAGATTTTTTTGCCTCTCCACTTCCTATTTTCTCCCTTTCCTACTTGGGGGGAGTGAGTAAGAGGCTGTGTGGGTGATGGGCTGCAAGCTAGGTCCAGTACACCACAATGTCCTAGGTTGGCACTGAATTTGTAGCCCTTTTTTTCACCATGTGTTGATGTTGGCTTAGTTTTCATACAAATGCAAAGTTAAACTATTCAACAGAAAGAATTGGAAAAAGAACAACATGCGGAGAAGAAGTGGAAGTATTAAGCAACCCTAGGATGGTTTCAGGCTTGCATTTAGGAAGCTCCTGGATCTAAGCAAACCCTTGGTAAAGCTGTGGGAAAGAGGGACTGAGACGGGATAACATATGTGGAGGTCGTCTTTCCTGTCCTCTCCTTCCCCCAGCCATTGGCAGTTAAGCAGAGCTAAGCTGTAGTGGAGGGAGGAGTAGGGAGGTGCTGTTGAAGCTAAAAAGGGCTCTTTTGGATACTGACAGGTCATCTAGAATACATGCTGAAATGGGAATTGCACAGCAATTGCTTTTAAGTTACAACTGTAAGACTGCATCTTCCTATACACTATAGCCTTTGTGTAAGTATCCCACTAAAAAGAATGCTCAATTTCATAGATATAGTGAAAACTAAACTGTGATTCAGTTTCCATTACATTCTTAGAAAAAGTTTATTTTTAAGTTATATCTGAATCTCATATTTCAGAAGACTCTTATTTCAAAATCCTATTGCCTTAAACATATTTCTCTATGTTTGGTATTGATTCCACGATAAATGACAGTATCAAAATCAACATAAGTGTGATTAAACAGAATGTTATTAATTTCAGTGAGGAAGCAGGCTTAATTTTGTTCTTGGATATTCCATTTCCTGATTTACAGTACAGAAAGCTTTTCCTAACCTTGAGCATGCGTTTTATTGTTTGAGAATTAGAAAAGCTGATGCATTTTTCTTAACTTGCTAGTCAAGCAAAAGTTCTAGACATTTATTGCATTTGGCATTGTTTTCAGCATTGTTAGTTACTGAATGCATCACAGTTGTCTATATGTGGAAACCTAGTTGGTACAAAGTACAATATATTTTTGGCAGCTGGTACGTTGTCAGGAATGTCACATGATGCAAATATGACTAGTAGATATTTGACTCATCCTTAGCTGACGGCCTTGTTGACATGTTCTGCTGGACTGGAGTTATTTATTGTTCTTGAGTAGTTATATAAATTCCTTGAAATGAATATTCATTCTCCTGTTTAAAACTAAGGCAGATCAATGTCTTTAAGAACAACAGTGTGTTTCCATGACTACAGTGCTGCTAACACCTTATTGGTATTCTCAAAGATAAGAGCTGATAATTGTTTTTAATAATACAGCCATGTTTTTGTTAATGGCTCATTCCGTGACTGACAGAAATAAGTGGAGTTGCAAGTCTTTGCTAATTTAAAATACAAACAGGCAAACTAATAATGTATTTTTTTTTAAGGTAGCTGTGGTGGTTTAAGCCGAGTGACCAGCCTGGAGAGACAAAGAACCATGTGGCCGCTCCCTCACTCACTCACCCCTGCTGGGAGTGAGGGGAAGAGCCCGGAGAGTGCAGTAGGCGGAGGCTTATGAGGTTGAGATAAAAACACTTTGGTTTAATGGTGAACATAAATGGTAACGGTAACAATAACAGTGAAGTAATAGTAACGTTTAACCAGATATAACGCGAGTAACATGTAACGCAGATCTCACCACCCGGACCCAGCGACGCCCGGAAAGAGAGAGAACCCCAAACCCCGACCAGCCCCCCTATATATATACCCCGAGCATGCCATCACCATGGTATCGAATATCCCTTTGGCTAGTGACTAGTTGGGTTCAGCTATTTCCTGACTAGCCCTTTTACTGAGAATTAACCCTATCCTAGCTGAACCCAGTACATTATCCACCCCTTATTCTATGCCATCTACGTCATGCTCAGATCTTACACTTTACAATTATCATTAGCTTTCTCGTTATATATACATGCACATATACACAAATATCATTCTCTTAATCTATACACTCCTTCCAGTATATCCCTTGAGTTCATGGCTTTGAGGTTCCATTCATTGTAACAGTTCTTTAGGGTAGGAAAGAATGGTGCTTGATTGCGGTATACCTGGTCCAAAACTCACGCTGTATTTGGCATGGTCTGTACCCATGGTCTGAAGCTTGAAAAAAACGTCATCTTAGGGATGTCACTGGGCTCCACCTCGGGTTCTTTTATCGCTGTCCTTCCCTCGTTTTCATCATAGTCTATCCTTTGCTGGTCTGGGTCATTCTTACTGTAATATTAATCGACATGACACATAACAACAGTAGCAGTGATGACATACATTGGCAGGGTAATTTATCAGTTAACATCACATGATTTAGTCCACTGGCTATTCTCTCCCAAAGTTAAATTCCCTTGAGCTACACACAGAACATCCCCATCCTTCTGCATCACCCACCAAGTACACCCAGGTCCCTGAGCAAAAGCAACCCCACGGATGGGTTTGCCTTTGCCTGAGGCAGGGCTAGCCCATACTGTCCTCCCCAACATGTTCCTCATACGCACAAGAGGGACTTTATCTCCATCGAAAGTACGTGGGAGTTTTGACTGGGCAGAACCAGCTCGATTGGAAGATCCTCTATTGTTGACTAACCATGTGGCTTTTCCTAAATTTGTGTCCCAGTATTTGAAAGTTCCATCACTCATTGCTCTCAACGTACTCTTTAGCAGTCCATTGTGCTGTTCAACTTTTCCAGAGGCTGGTGCATGATATGGGGTGTGGTTCACCCACTCAATGCCATGCTCTTTGGCCCAGGTGTCAATGAGGCTGTTCCGGAAATGAGTCCCATTATCTGACTCAATCCTCTCCGGAGTGCCGTGTCGCCACAGTACCTGTTTTTCCAGGCCCAAGATGGTGTTCCGAGCAGTGGCATGGGGCACAGCATATGTCTCCAGCCATCCGTTGGTCGTCTCCACCATTGTGAGTACATGGTGTTTGCCTTGACGGGTTAGTGGGAGCGTAATATAGTCAACCTGCCACGCCTCCCCATGTCTGTATTTCATCCATCGCCCTCCATACCACAAAGGCTTTACCCGCTTGGCCTGCTTGATTGTAGCACACGTTTCACGTTCATGGATAACCTGTGCGATAGTATCCATGGTCAGGTCCACCCCTCGATCACGAGCCCACCTGTACGTCGCATCCCTTCCCTGATGGCCTGAGGAGTCATGGGCCCACCAAGCTACGTACAATTCACCCTTGTGCTGCCAGTCCAAGTCCACCTGAGACACTCAGATCTTAGCAGCCCGATCTACCTGCTGGTTGTTTAGGTGCTCTTCTGTGGCTCGATTCTTGGGTATGTGGGCATCTACATGACGTACTTTCACAACCAGGTTCTCCGCCCGGGCGGCAATATCCCGCCACAATTCGGCAGCCCACATAGGCCTACCCCTGCGTTGCCAGTTATTCTGCTTCCATTGCTGTAACCACCCCCACAGAGCATTTGCCACCATCCACAAGTCAGTGCAGAGATAGAGTACTGGCCACTTTTCCCGCTCAGCAATATCTAAAGCCAGTTGAATGGCTTTTACCTCTGCAAATTGACTCGATTCACCCTCCCCTTCAGTGGCTTCAGCAACTTGCCAGGTGGGGCTCCACACAGCAGCCTTCCATCTTCGATGCTTTCCCACAATGCAACAGGACCCATCAGTGAACAGAGCGTACCGCTTCTCATCCTCCGGTAATTCGTTATATCGTGGGGCCTCTTCTGCACGTTTCACTTCCTCCTGCCGTGACGCTTCAAAGTCCTTGCTTTCTGGCCAATTTGTAATTGCCTCCAGAATTCCTGGTCGATTAGGGTTCCCCATTCGGGCCCGTTGTGTGAGCAGTGCCATCCATTTACTCCACGTGGCATCAGTCGCATGATGTGTAGATGAGGCCCTCCCTCTGAACATCCAATCCAAAACTGGAAATCGGGGTACTAAAAGGAGCGGTGCCTCAGTACCAATTACTTCTGAGGCAGCTCGGACTCCTTCATATGCTGCCAATATCTCCTTCTCAGTGAGAGTGTAGCAGGACTCAGATCCTCTGTATGCCCGACTCCAAAACCCTAAGGGTCAACCTAGGGTCTCCCCTGGTGCCCTCTGCCAGGGACTCCAGTCAGGGCCATTCTGCCCAGCTGCAGTGTAAAGCACATTTTGAACATCTTGTCCTGTCCAGACTGGCCCAAGAGATACTACACGAACAATCTCTTGTTTTATCTGCTCAAAGGCTTGTTGCTGTTCAGGGCCCCATTTAAAATCGCTCTTCTTCTGGGTCACCTGGAAAAGAGGGCTCACAATCTGGCTGTAACTTGGGATGTGCATCCTCCAAAACCCCACTGCACCTAAGAACGCCCGTGTTTCCTTTTTACTAATTGGTGGAGACATCGCTGCTATCTTGTTAATCACATCCATGGGAATCTGGCGGCGTCCGTCTTGCCACTTTACTCCCAAAAACTGGATCTCCTGCACAGGCCCTTTTACCCTACTACATTTTATGGCACAACCAGCTTTCAGACGGATTTGAATTATCCTCCTCCCTTTCTCAAAAACTTCTTCCACTGTATTGCCCCATACAATAATATCATCAACGTACTGCAGGTGTTCTGGAGCTTCCTCCTGTTCCAGTGCAGCATGGATTAATCCGTGGCAAATGGTGGGGCTATGTTTCCACCCCTGGGGCAGCCAATGCCAAGTGTACTGGATGCCCCTCCAAGTAAAAGCAAACTGTGGCCTACACTCTGCTGCCAGAGGGATCGAGAAAAACGCATTGGCGATATCAATGGTGGCGTACCATTTGGCAGCCTTTGATTCTAGCTCATATTGAAGCTCGAGCATGTCTGGCACGGCTGCACTCAATGGCGGCGTAACTTCATTCAAGCCACGATAATCCACTGTTAGTCTCCATTCCCTGTTAGATTTCTGCACTGGCCATATGGAGCTGTTAAAGGATGAGCGAGTTTTGCTCATAACCCCTTGGTTCTCCAGCTGACGGATCAGCTTATGGATGGGAACCAGGGAGTCTCGGTTGGTGCGATATTGCCGCCGATGCACCGTCGAGTTAGCAATTGGTACTTGTTGTTCTTCAACTCTCAATAAACCCACCACAGAAGGGTCGTCTGAGAGACCAGGCGAGGTGGACAACTGTTTAATTTCCTCTGCCTCCAAAGCAGCTATGCCAAAGGCCCACCGGTCCCTTTGGATCCTTAAAGTACCCGTTCCTGAGGAAGTCTATACCAAGAATGCACGGAGCATCTGGGCCAGTCACAACAGGGTGTTTATGCCACTCATTTCCAGTCAGACTTACTTCAACTTCCAATACAGTCAGTTGCTGGGACCCCCCTGTCACCCCAGAAATACAGATGGGTTCTACCCCTCTATATCCTGATGGCATCAAGGTACATTGTGCGCCTGTGTCTATTAAAGCCTTGTATTCCCGTGAAGCTGACGTGCCAGGCCATCGGATCCACACAGTCCAGTAGACCCGATTGTCCCTCTCCTCCACCTGGCTGGAGGCAGGGCGCCTCTATTCTCGATCGGAGTCACTCACTTCTTGTGAGTATGACATAGAGGTTCCTTCAAGAGGATCAGAGTCAAAATCTGTTTTCCTGTTTCGTTTGGAGGGCTTTCCACTGGAAACTGGGGCAATACTTTTCTTATGATGATCCTTCTTCTTTGCCGCTTCCTTTCACAACTCACGTACGCGTTCATCTAGGACTGAAGTCAGTTCTCCATCCCACTTCCTCATGTTCTCTCCATGATCACGTAGGTAAAACCAGAGAGTATTCCGGCGTGTTTGTTTTCCATGTTCTCTCTCTTGATCGGAGGAGTGCCTAGTCCTAACAGCTGAGACACGTGCCCATGTGGATGTAGAGCAGGACATATCCACTTTGAGCTGCTGGAACTCCCGGGACAGTTCTTCCACGGCAGAAACACAAGCCTGTAGGGATGAAGACAGACTTCCTTCGTAATGCCGGAGCCGGCGAGCCAGTTCATCCACAGTTTGTCTCTCACCTTCTCTCCAGGATAGCACTGCCAACGAGTTTGAGTATGTTTGCGGTGCACTTCGTAGGAACTTCCGCCACATGCCTTGTGTGCATCTGACTTCATCTGGATCAGTGGGTGACTGGTCGTTATCTGGATTATTGTAAATCACCTCCAGCACAGCCAGTTCCCTCAGGTACTGGATACCTCTCTCCATTGAGGTCCACTTACCTGGGTGGCATGCAGTATCTTCCTTGAGGTGGTAACTTTCCCTCATGGCTGACAGAAGGCGCTTCCAGAGGCTGAGGGTTTGTGTCTGCCTCCAAAGCACTTTGTCAATGCCCCCTTCCCTAGAGAGGGATCCCAGCTGTTTCGCTTCTTTACCCTCCAGTTCCAGGCTACCGGCTCCACTGTCCCAGCATCGGAGCAGCCAGGTAATAATGTGCTCACCTGGATGGCGGCCAAAGTCCTTTCACATGTCTCGCAGCTCACTGAGAGATAGAGACCGGGTGATTATCTCTGGCTCTACCTCCTCTTCTTGTTCTTGTGATGGCCCTGCTTCATTTTCATCCCTCACCAAGCGAACTGATTTCTTTGTGTACTTCTTCTGTACTGGAGCAACCGATACTGGCACAGTCTGGTTTTCTGGTTCAGCCACAGCTCCTGTCACAGGGGTCGGAGCAGCCGCAGCACTTGTCACAGGGGTCGGAGCAGTCGCAGTGCCTGTCACAGGGGTCGGAGCAGCCGCAGTGTTCGTTGCAGATACTGGAACAGCCACACCATCTACTGGTTTGTCTTCAGGTCCAGAGGCCTCCTCTTTCCCTTGGAAATAATGGGTGACATTGAAAATGGCTCAGTAGGCATGGGCCAGGCCCCAGCACACAGCAGTGATTTGGGCTTCTTTGGAGTGGCCAGGCTGACAGCATACTTTCTCCAAATACTCTGACAGTTTTTTAGGATTCTGTATATGTTCAGGGGTGAAATTCCAAAATACTGGAGATGACCATTGTCCTAGGAGCTTGCCCATATTCTCCCACACACCTTGCCACTCATAGTTATCTGGCTTCAGGACAGGTCTCTGGGTGATATCCTTAGAAAATTTTGGTGTGACCCTGAGCAAGATCTGGCACACATTCAGGAGACACAGGAAGAGAACCATGCTGGATTGGGTATTCCAAGAATATTCGGAGTTTTCAAAAACTGCTGTGATCAGCTTGAAGGATAAGTGGGAGAGAACATTCTCCTCCGCTTCCCCTGTGGATTCGGTGCCGTTACTAACGAATTCAGAGAGGAGGCGCCCAAGGCATGGGAATGACAATAGCGCCTCATACAGATACCCGCTTACCCTCATGGCCAGTGATGCAGTCATATCATAAGCTGTCAGCACCCCGTACAAAAGAATTATGCTTTTGACCCCCTTTCCACAGCTGATAAATAATATAGCAGTAAATATATATAATACATAAGGATTCAGCCACTGCCCCAGTGTAAATAAAGAGATCAACATTATGATCACCAACTACTTGACTAATGTGCAGAATCAATCTAACAAAATTATCTTTTTAACACTCTTTTGTCAAATCCGCTGTTATCTCACCCCCCTGGCCCCACGTTGGGCGCCAAAAGATGTGGTGGTTTAAGCCGAGTGACCAGCCTGGAGAGACAAAAAACCATGTGGCCGCTCTCTCACTCACTCACCCCTGCCGGGAGTGAGGGGAAGAGCCCGGAGAGTGCAGTAGGTGGAGGCTTATGAGGTTGAGATAAAAACACTTTGGTTTAATGGTGAACATAAATGGTAGCGATAACAGTAACAGTGAAGTGACAGTAGCGTTTAACCAGATATAACGCGAGTAACATGTAACGCGGATCTCACCACCCGGACCCAGTGATGCCCGGAAAGAGAGAGAACCCCCAACCCCGACCAGCCCCCCTATATATATATCCCAGCATGCTGTCACCATGATATCGAATATCCCTTTGGCTAGTGACTAGTTGGGTTCAGCTATTTCCTGACTAGCCCTTTTACTGAGAATTAACCCTATCCTAGCTGAACCCAGTATAGTAGCCTAACAGAGAAGCTTTATAAGGTTCTGTGTAATCCAGTGGGCTAAATCAGAGGGGCATTCTGTTGTCTTAATCACTAAATAGGCAAATATTGTTGCACCCTCTGCAGACTGAAGTGAGCAGGTAGGAAGGCCATAACTTGCTGGTAGGAAGTAGAAATGTCAAGCCCTTCCTTTTTAACTGAGTTTAAAATGGATAAAGCCAAGCGTCAGTAGGCACCTAGAGGAAAGTTTCACTAGTGGGTTCTTACTATTTACATTACGCATTTACTCAGAATCCCTCCCTCTCAAAACTGAGCTGTGCCTGTGGCTGGTGCTCAGCTGCCTTGAATGTGGGTGGTTCCAACTCTGGGGAGCTATACTTGGAGAGAGGTTGGTATGACAATCCAAAAGATGTAAGAAGGGGATAAGATGCTGGAAAACTGTATTCAGTTTTCAGTTACATAGCAACCTAGGGGTGCAAGTCAATATTTTCAGTTAATTCAAGAGCATTGGGATGGGTATTTTGAGTACTTTTTCTGTGATGAGTAGTTAGTCATCATTGGTAGATTGACTGGTATTTTTTATAGTCTGTACAGTTATGGAATGCACATTGATAATGACCTTCGTATCATCTGCTTCATCTATTGTACTGTTCAAGTTTGTTTTCACTTTTTTTTCATACCATTTCTAATGATCATTGCAATAATGATTTGTGGCCATCTGATGTACCTGAAAGTGTACAAGTCCATGAGACCCAATGTGATACACCCACGGATACTGAGGGAACTGCTGGATGAGGTTGCTAAACCCCTCTCCATTATATTCCAAAAGTCATGGCAGTCTGGTGAAGTCCCCACTGATTGGAAAAGGGGAAACATAATCCCCATTTCCAAAAAAGGCAAAGAAGGATGAACCAGGAAACTATAGGCCAGTCAGTCTCACCTCTGTGCCTTGTAAGATTATGGAGCAGATCCTCCTGAAGGCATTGTTGAGGCAGAAGAATAATGAAGAGGTGATTTGGTACAATCAACATGGCTTCAGCAAGGGCAAATCATGCTTGTCAAACCTGGTGGCCTTCTGTGAGAAGGTCACAACATCAATAGACAAGGAAAGAGCAACTGACGTCATTTACTTGGACCTGAGCAAAGCCTTTGACCCTGTCCCTCTCAACATCCTGGTCTCCAAGCTGACAAAATGTGGAATTGATGGATGGACAATTCAGTGGATAAAGAACTGGCTTGATGACCACACCCAAAGAGTGACTGTCAATGAGTCCATGTCCAAGTGGAAGCCAGTGACAAGTGCAGTCCCTCAAGGATCAGTACTGGGACCAGTCTTGTTCAACATCTTTGTCAGCAACATGCACAGTGGCATTGAGTGCTCCCTCAGCAAGTTTGCTGAGGACACCAAGCTGTGTGGGGCGGCTGACACCCTGGAGGGTAGGGATGCCATCCAGAGGGACCTCGACAGACTGGAGAGGTGGGCCCAGGTCAACCTGCTGAAGTTCAACAAGACCAAGTGCAAGGTCCTCTATCCGGGTCGGGGCAATCCCAAGCACTGATATGGGCTGGGCAGTGACTGGCTTGAGAGCAGCCCTGAAGAAAAGGACTTGGGGGTACTGGTGGACGAGAAGCTCAACATGAGCCATCAGTGTGCACTTGCAGCCCAGAAAGCCAATCGTGTCCTGGGCTGCATCAAGAGGTGTGTGACCAGCAGGTCGAGGAAGGTGATTCTCCCCCTCTACTCCACTCTCGTGAGACCCCACCTGGAGTACTGCGTCCAGTTCTGGAGCCCACAGCACAAGAAAGATACAGACGTGCTGGAGCGTGTCCAGAGAAGGGTCATGAGGATGATCAGAGGGCTGGAGCACCTCTCCTGTGAAGACAGACTGAGAGAGTTGGGGTTTTTCAGTCTGCAGAAAAGAAAGCTCTGAGGAAACCTTACTGTGGCGTTCCAGTATCTCAAGAGGGCCTACAAGAAAGCTGGTGAGGGGCTTTTTAGGATGTTGAATAGTGATAGGACTAGTGGGAATGGATTAAAGCTAGAGATGGATTGGTTCAGATTGGATGTTAGGAAGAAGTTCTTCACCATGAGGGTGGTAAGACCTTGGCACAGGTTGTCCAGAGAGGTGGTGGAAACCCCATCCCTGGAATTTTTTAAGGCCAGGCTGGATGGGGCTGCGAGCAGCCTGATCTAGTGGGAGATGTCCCTGCCCATGGTGGGGGGGGTTGGACCTAGATCATCATTAACGTCCCTTCCAACCCTGACAATGTTATGATGGGTTGAGGAAGGGACAGTGGCTGTACATGCTGAAGGCGGTGCTGGACAGGCAGTAACTATTAGTTCGAAAGTTAGCTGAGAAGTGGATGCTCTAAAAGAGACACGTGTGAAATTCTGCAAGCGAGTCAGGAAAGAAAGGAACTGATTGTTGTGTAGAAGACAGCCTGTTATTTTTATGTGGCCATAGTGCATATGCAGTTGACTTTGAATCTGCAGCAATTGCGGTGTTTTGCTGCAGTTCATGAACTAGCTTTGACATTTTTCTAAATTGTAGGAGATCTTTGATGTAGGATGACTTCTACCCTCACCCATAGGTCTTAATTCCTCAGAAGTGAGATTAGGACACTACCTAGTTCTTTGCTAGTATTGTGGGCTGTGCCTGCTGTCATAGCTCAGAAGAAACACTATATTACTATATGAATTTTTGGCTCACAAATATACAGAGATTGAGTAAAGGAACTCTGCAGAATGCCCTAGAACTTGCCAACACACTACAATTCTGGCAGAACATGGCTTTTATTTTTTTTAATATAGTGAGACTACATCAGTTCCAAGTCAGACATATGAAAATATATGCCAGCTAAACCTTTTAGAAATTACATCAATGTACTTGTGTCAAGAAAATGGATTTCTCTCTGGTAAAGACATATGAGATGGAGACGGAAAACTTTTATTTCTTGTTTATGTATCATTGTTTTCAATTAGCAAGGTCCAGATGTTCACGCATTTTAAAGACGTGATTTACACTCTTTGGGATTCTTAGCAGAAAACTTCAATGGTTTATTTTCCGTATTTGAGGTTGGATCAACTGGCTTTGCTCCTGACTTGACATTCCAAAAGACTTTTTTTGTTCGCATGTTATTTGATTTAGTGTCATAATTTCTACTATTAGGCACATGTAAAGTCCATCTGGCATAATAGATTTATTGACTTGTAATGAAAGCAGTTTTCTTACTACTTCAAGGTAAATTTCATATGTGTATCCTTCCTGCTGTGTGTTTATCTCTTGGAGTAAAACCTTTAGGATACAAACCAAGATGAGTGGAGAATCTGAATGTTCCTCATCATGAAGATCTTTGTGGTTTTAGGGAAAATTTTCTCTGCTGACTGGTCTTTTGTCAGAGCAACACATTGTCCAAATCAGTCGGATCACCTCCTTTGTTATTTCCATGCATTAGATTAATTTTTGACTATTTTTTTCTCCTAGGGGTAATTTTTTTGAAGTATATTTTGGCAGCGTAGCCTTAATTAAGGAAAGGTACATACTCCAAAACACTGATTTTCCATATTTGTTAATGTCTTCATGACTGGTCATCAATGATCTTATGCTACTTGGAGAAAATCTTACTAACAACTAAGATGCAGTGAACTTTCATAAAAACCTGCTAAGAACTCTTTAATTAGAATCTTAATGAAAAGAATTCTTTTTTGATGTGTAAGAATACATGTTATTTTTGAGACAGTAAGTATATTTTTTGGAAATGTATATAACATTTTTTAGTTTCTTTTTGTTCCAGGAGGAAGGCAGTTTATTCAGGAAAGTATTAAATTGATGGTCTTTGCAATCACAATACGTTTTAAAAAATGTTAAGGTGAACAGAATAAAAAAAATGCAATGCACACTCCTATGAGCTTGTTTCCTTTGCAGCTCATTGTGAAATACGCCTAAAGAGAGCTGGACATACTGGTAACCTATAGACTGCAAATTATTCTTTTTGCCAAACCACCACGCTGTAAAGACAGTCTACAACATGACCATTTACAGTTTGCTTCTGTGATGTAGGGTTATGTCTACTTGGAACTATTTCACATTTAATTACAATTGGCAAGAAAATGAAAACTGCCTCTATATTAATGCCCTAATTTTAGGTTAGGACTACTTGTATAATTTTTAAGAGACAAAACCCCCACATTTTTGCTGTTTAGCTGGAAAATGTATAGATTGTTCGGTCAAAAATATTTAAAGTTATGTGGGAGATATGATGAAATTTAACGGATGTTTTAAAATGTACACTTTATCTTGTGTTTTTCTATATAGTTCCTTAGTATCTGCGGGTTTGTTTGTTGTGTTGTTCTTTTCTTTTTTTTGTGGGAGGGAAATAATACTTCCTGTATGTTTATAAAAGAGAAAACAGGTAAAAATGAGATACTCTTTACTCAATCCTTATTCCCAGTTGTTTTGGTTTGGCCTGGCCGGATTTTGGCAGCGGGGGCGGGGGAGCTGCAGGGTGGTTTCAGCAAGAAGCTGCTAGAAACTCCCCAAGTTTGATAGAGCCAATGCCAGCCGGCTCCAAAGAGGGACCTGCCGCTGGCCAAGGCTGAACCTATCAGTAAAGTGATAGCAGAGGGACGCCTCTGTGAAAAACATTTAAGAACGGGAAAAAGAACTGCACCATTACAGCTGGTACAAAGATGGAGGAGTGAGAATCTGTGCAGACACCAAGGTCAGTGAAGAAGGAGGGGAGGGGGGAGGATGAGCTCCTGACACTGGAGCAGAGAGAGTCCCCCGGGTCTGTGGTGAAGACCATGGTGAAGCGGGTTGTCCCCCTGCAGCCCATGGGCGAGGTGCAGATGTCCACCGTGAGGATCACCGCGTAGATGTCCACTGTGTAGAGGACTCCATGCCGTGTGGGTGGATGCCTGAAGGGGGCTGTAGCCCGTGGGAAGCCCGCATCAGAGCAAGCTGCTGCCGGAACCTGTAGCCCGTGGAAGAGAGGAATGTCCACACTGGAGCAGGTTGGCTGGTGGGACATTTGGGACGCTGCGGGGGACTCACGCTGGAGCAGTTTCCCCCGAAGGACTGCGCCTCAGACTCACGAGGGGTGGGCTGCCCCTCGTGAGGTGTCTCACGCTGGGCAGTTTGTGATGAATTGCCCTTCGTGGGACGACTCACGCGGAGAAGAGAGCGTGAAGCTTGTCTCCCGTGAGAGGGACCCCACAGTGGCCCTGGGGAAGAGTGAAGAGTCTTCTCCTGGAGTGAAGAAGCGGTGAAACCAACGTCGGATGAACTGACTGTAACCCTCATTCCCTGTCCCCTGTGCCGCTCGGGGGA